>FIZR01002821.1:0-14607 GCA_900060175.1 Ferrisia virgata
ACCTCATCTTGACCAATTCTTCAATTCAGCAAATCAACACGAAATTATTCAAGGCAAACTCACGAATTTCAAAAATTTACTCATTTTATATAAAATTTCCGCACCTCTAAACACAACCAAATTTTCAAAATTTTTCATCACAAAAAATTTATGCCATTTTTTTTACAAAACCTCGTTCTGCTACCATGTTGGAATAAAATAGAACTGTATTCTCTCCTCCATATTTGGTGACTAAAAAAACCAAATCAAATCTTACATCTTATAATCTTAACATTTATAGGTAAGTATTTATACTGCTTCTTAGAGCTCTTATCAAGATAGATTCCAAACCTACTGCTTAGTCATTAATACTCAGAATAAAAACAAATATAATAAAATATGTATGCTGGAAATAATATTCCAACAAAATGTCAAAAGTGAATGGTCCTCAGTTCAACTACTAGAATTGAAAATTTAAATAGATCAATGGATTAATGGAATGATTGTAATGTTGGAAATAAAAAAAAGAAAAAAATCAAATTCAGGATTCAAAATTTCAAATTTCAGATCACGAGTCACAACAAGTTTGTTAGAGATAAGGAATGTCAAAACAACAATCAAGCTAAATTATTAATAAAACAACTGAAATTTGAAATCCATAGAAATGATTAAAATTGAAATCTATACTCATTTATGACAAGTTGACAATTTCTGTAAAAATTTTTCGCAACAGGACAGTCTTGTGACTGAAAAAAAAAAAGATTCAACTCTGTTCTTCCACCTAGCTACCTACCTACCAAGCGGGGACATCACATAGACCTTCAATACATAGCCTACTACACAACTGCATACACTGTAAATACAGTATACACAGTAGATACAATATATCTCCCATGTTCACCTAGTCTAGAAGAGTGTACTGTACTTACTCTACAACACGCTACAAACAACATACAGCGTTGTACATTGACTACAGGAGGGGTGAGCAATGATGAAAATTATCTCGGACGTTCAGGATAATTGAATGGGTTTAGAAAAGTGAAGGGCTTATCCAATAATAAGTATAAATTTACAAGTAATAGCGAGCAGGTAGAAAAGCAAGAGAGAAAGAGGACACTGAGAGTGAGCGAGAAGGATGCAGAGCGCATGAGGGTGTGTGTGAGAGAGAGAGAGAAAGAGAGGCATACGTACACTATATACACTTCTACATACACTACATATATAATGTATATATATATAACGCGCCATGGTATTGTAGCTTGTAGAAAAAACAGGCGAATACGTTGAATACAACGAGAAATAAAAAGAGAAAGAAAGATAGCGCTAGTGAGTACGGAGTCAAGGGAGGGAGGGGGCGAAGCGACGCAGGTTGCCGAACTGCCGCACTTTGCAGGGAGGCAGTGGTAGTGCTGATGGAGAGGTTCAGAGCGAGAACCGGAGATAGAGCGAGGAGTGAAAAAAGTAAAATGTTATCATTTTAAAATAGAGAAATATGTTTCAGTGTGCTCCACGTGGAGCCTCTGGTATAGAGTGGATACGTGTATAACGCGGCGGGACAGGATAACGTTATGTTGGCCGAAACACCTCGACGATTGGCAGAAAGCGGTAAACAAGTAGACGCCCATCGGTTCATTAATAACGTTGTATAATGTAACCATACTAGACGTCGATTGGGAAGCGAAGCCGAACTGGTGTATCCGGTTGGCTAGCGGCTCCACGTGGAGCATTCTTTTTTTTCTTTTTTAGTATTCTCCGGCAGTTAGTGAATGCGCGAAAGAGCACGTCGGTGGAGGGACGACAAAGCGGCAGAAACAGGGAGACAGGGGCGCAGATCTGGCGTAGAAAAAATGCGGTAATGTATATAGAGAGCGCGCTTAAGAGTACTGACGCTTTGGAGTGTAGCGCAGAGTAACGCAACGTAGCGCAACACACAGCGCCAACGATACTGATAATCAAAGGGGTTGGTTTTGTTTCGGGGTTGAAAAGGTGTAAGGAGCGGATAACGGAACATAGCGGTTAGCAGATTACGTTTCCTTAAGTTTCTAGCGTGGCTGTACTCTCTTTGTCTCACCACCCAACCCTTCTGCTTCCATTCCATACCATTCCATTCTATCCCATCCCATCCCATCCAATCTCATCCTATTTCTACCACCGCAGTATTCTGTGCTGCTTTTCGCTCTGCTCTTAATCGTTTACCTATCTTTTGGCTTCGGTCGTGGTACTCTTCATTCGCTGCCTTCTGCCCCAACCTACTACCTTACCTACTCTATGGAGAGGCGGTAATTTTTATCGTCTATCGAAGATACACTCTGCTGCAACGAATCAAGCCAAAGGCTATGAAACTCTCAGTACACAGATACGCTCGATGACGCGCAGTGTAAAGCAACGCGACGCACCAGAACCAACATTATACTTGCCTAGGCAAGAACGGGGGAACGGTACTGTGTGTGTGCGCGAGTGTGTCTACTTGCCTAGGCAAGAACGGGGGAACGGTACTGTGTGTGTGTGCGAGTGTGTCTATGTACCTACGTGTGTAATACTCTGATTCGTTAAAATGTTACATTAGTCAAACGGTTAATTATAGAATGTGTACAAGAACGTCGTCTTTTTTTCCACTTAATTTATTCTCACGTGTGTGTGTGTGTGTGTGTGTGGTTCTTATTTTATTTTATTTTTTTTTACCTTCTTCGAGTTTCATTCTCCGTGTATTTCACGGACTGTCCAAGCGAAAACAAGTCTCAGACAACTACACAAACGTAAAGAAGGTATAAAGAGTGGAGAGTACAGCGCATGGATGGCGGGAAGCGAACAACCGACAAAAAAAATTACATAATATAAAAAAAATACTAATATACGCGTGTATGTACGAACATACATACGTACATATGTGTTCATTAGCATCTCTACAACATCAAAGTGGTATATGACAAAATTTGTTGTTCGTTTTCCTAATAAATAGACGTACAATGCGGGAGAAGCTCATGTGAAGAAAGAGTAGAGGAAAGAGGAGGAAAGTGGAACAACATACGTATTGCTCGACAGTTTCTACTTACTGTAATATAGTATTGTATACATACCATTCGAAGTAGAGAGAGAGTGAAGAAGAGAGACAAGAGAGCACGCGCGCGCACACATCACATATGCTATAAATTATGGCAGATTAGAAAAACTTGTCGTTAACAACGCCAAAAGAGAAGTGTTTTCATGGAGTATCACGATGCGGTAATGAATCTGATAATTAGGCTAAAGCGATTTAATCTTCTACATTATGAAACAATTATTGAAACTTGAAATTCCTCACGACAACCAATCTTATACTGTGAGTATTCAATACGAATGGGAAACTTTGTAGGGGGAAAAAATCAACAAAAACTGCACAGCTGATATAAAACTGCGTCATATGATGTTTTGCAATACGACAAATAATTAAAGGAATCAATTTATATGTCTTAATTATCACACTTACTCCTCCATGCTACCTTTTTCTCCGATTTATATAAATTTGATTACTCAAAATATTACTATATATGGTTTTCATCAATTGTATCACCATGGTCTATGTGACCAATGGTGTTTACAAACTTCATTGCTAACTTCATATTTGGTATCTTAATTCTTAATAGATGAATATAATTGTTTATAAATATCTAGGTACATATTCGGCTACAACAAACTGTTATTTTGGTATTGGACAGTTATAGAATCAACTTTTGATGCTGATATTAGAGAATTACAAAGTCTTAGAATTTAAAACGCTACCATTGAGCAGTTCGCGAATATTTATACGGATCAACTTTTGAAAAAGTTTAAATTGTTTGTTCTATATTGCTTTAAATGATAAGACTAATTTACCTGTTGTTTTTTTTTTTCAAATAAATTTTCAATGAAGATCGGAAAATAGAAAATACTTATTTCTGAATAATTTTGTGCTTGAATGTAGCAAAAACGACAAATGTGTTAAAGAGCTTTAGTATACACTTCTGGTACAGATGGGAATCGTACACAATCATTTGGAGTGAGCGCTTTAGTAAATAATACCTTCTGTTTATTCCAAGAAAACTAAAATCATAGTTTCACCCAAATGAAAGAAAATTTGGTAAAAGGGGAGCGAAAGTAAAGCAGATAATTTTATTCGATATAAAAGAATAAAAAGAAAAAAATACGACTACGAAATTGGAGGACTATTTCAACGAGCATAAGCGCGAGGGAAAAATTTTTAAAGAGAGAATTTTGCGTATTATTGGGGAAAAGCGAAGAGCGTTTTGAGCTAGAAAAAGAGTGGGCGGCCATTTTGCGGAGGTCTTGTTTTTTCATCCCCTTTACTTTACAATATATCTGTCTCTTTTAGTTCGATTTTTCGTCCTTTTTTCCTTCTGCGTTGAACCGTTCGCCCTTTTTTCGTGCTCGGCAGCATTTTTATTACACGATCTAGGCTACGACGATGGTAATACGAGGCGGCGACGAGTGGATGATGGTATGGCACACAGTAACATCATCTTTTTCATCTCACCATCTCAGCAGCAGCCCAGCCTAGCCTAGCCTAGTCCAGTGGTGGTGTGCGTGGGTATTTTTTTCTATACATGGAATTTCGTGTTAGTGTGCGTTGACCTAATGATTGTCGAGCGGGTGTATGGTACCGCAACGTGGACGTATTGCTTGTATTCGTCTCATACTCGTACTAGTCGTATATATTCGACTATACAGCGAGTTGCGTCTTCCTGTGCCTGTTTTCAACAGCATCCACAGCCACGTATATATTCGCCCATCTTTTTTCTTGTCCCCCTTCTTTTGGAGGAATGTAATGTACTTGGCTCCCGGCGCTGCTCGTTTTTCGCTCATTGCGCCACCCGAGCTTTTCTTGTGGCCTGCTTATAACGCGATACGATCCAATCTCATCCCCCTGAATTTTGTTGTCTTCGTATACACGCGTTACCACTGTCGTTGTCGTTGTCGTCGTCGTCGTCATCGTCGTTTGTTCGTTCGTTCGTTCATTCATTCGTTCCTGTCACCAACACCACCATTACCCCAAGTTCCGATGGAAGCGCTACCACCTCATCGCGCATCGTTCTTCACTTTTCGCAATGTACTGAAATGGCTGTACTTTTAAAAATTCACCGTGTCGAGAAAGTTTTCTTCCCAATACTTTGAAAGCATTTCTTCGCACTCTTCTACCAGTAACCTTTTCTTCTTCTTCCTTCATTCTTTTTTTTCCTACGTTTTCGAAACAGTAATATTTTATGAAGTTCGAGTGATGTCCACAGATTAGCTAGCGTATTGAAAACGTGGTTTTATAGGGGTTTTTCATCGTTTTTTTTTCTCTTATTTTTCTACCAAACACTTCTGTAGTGTATCTATATTTTATAGCATACTTACTAGCACAGTACAGCGAAAGTCAAGTCCATAGGAGAAATAATTTTGCAATCTGATTTCGCAAGAAAAATGAAGGTTATTCAACGTTAGTGAGCCATCAAGAAAACTGGAGTGCAGGGCGCGGAGGGGTGGGGAGCAACTGTACATAAACTCTGCCTTAAAACTCAAGAAAAGATGATGAAAAGAAGAATCAGTAAAACCTTATTTCAAATTGAGTTCCTATTCAAATCTATTAATTGCAGAGCTTTTATTAGACGGCATATTCTGAGGATTTTTCTCAAAAATATTTACAATTTTCACCATAATTTGTGTTCTAAAACCTTAACTTGGTGAAAAGAAATCATCAACTCAAAAAATTCAAGCTATACGCTTTCAGTTATCGTTTTTTGGTGATATTACATAAATTGTAAAACCTTTAATTGTAGAAAAATTCTACCCAAACTCAAAACCTTACTGCCCTTCATACTAGCCCAGGAAGCTGTAATTTGGTATTTAAATTAGGAAGTAGTTCGTAAAGTAGAAACCACTTCAATTTATATCACAGTGCCTGAAAAGATTTGTATAACCCAGAGGTTTCTAGTCAACCGGCTTGAGGTTGAAACGATGTTCCTTGGTTGTTACTTTGGGAATTACAGTTTTGTTTTGTTTTGTTTTTTCAAATCATTTCATTTCTTCATTTCCTTTTGCAAACACACAGAAAAAAAAAACTCTTTCCAATTTTGCAAACTCGTTTTACTTCGAAGCTCACAATATTTTCATAGAAAAATCAAACAAATATTCCACAAAATGAAGAAAGCCAATGTTATATAGTAATCTTGTTCGATAAATCTTTCGCATTTCACAAAATAATCGAGATTTTTGCATAAATTTACAGTCGTTTGAGTTGTGTATGGTTAAGCCGCACGTTGAACTATAGTTCGGTTTCCTTTTTCACTATTATCTTGTAGAATGTTTCAATCGACTTACAAATAGTTTTAACCAGGAACTGGATTTTTTCACAGAAAGACCGGAGTCAGATCTTGCAATTTTTTTTTTTACAACTCATCCTATCATCAGACAAATGTGGAACCACCGTGAAACGGATTGATTAAAGAAATTAAACAATCAAAGTTACAGCATTAAAGGTAAAAATGAAACTGAAATCGTCATTTAACATTGAAATACTAATAATCTAACAATAGAACAACCTGCGATCACTTGCATTTGAATAAAATTAGTTTGTTGAATTTTTTTGACTCAACTTCGATTTAATTGAAACACTTTAAATCATGACTGATCAACTCTGATGATGAAATGTGCCAAAGTCGCGCATGCGCGTATAGACTATTAAACTGAATCGAACAGGCTTATTTAAAATACACAGAAGAATTTGTGCCGAAAAGTAACATCACTGGAAGAAAATTGTATGGCATTTTTTACAAAAAAATATAGTAATTTGGATTCCAGTTAGGGTTGTAGTTCTAATTCCTATACTGTCTTGTATTTTATACCTAAAATCAAGTTATTATCATTGAAATATTTTACTCTAAAGAGAGGTAAATATTGCTATACTACTAGTAGAATTTACTTTCAAGTATGATAGTGGTTAGTGCTACTGTATTTGTTGGTAAGCATTGCTATGTATGCTACTAGTAGAATTCACTTTTAAATGTGATTAAAGTGTTACTACATTTGTTGGTAAGTATTGCTATACTACTGGTAGAATACTACCAAGTGGTTTAGTACCTATTTTATTACCATACTTTTATGGGAAAAATTCCTATTATAAGCCGGCAATATTTGCTCCCCATAAAAAAATTATTATCACTGAATCTTATTAACAAGACATCATCATATTCCAAAATTGATTACAGAGGTAAATCAGCTGTGAACAATGTAATAATTACCGGTTGCACATCTTATTTTATAGGAAATGATAGTTTTTAAACTTGAATCAGTAAAAACAAATGCACCATGATAGTTTTTAAACTTGAATCAGTAAAAACAAATGCACCATGATTAGCAGTGATGATAAACTTGCAATTTATTCATCACAAATGGGCGTGCATCAGTTCATTTCCATTTGTCTATGTTGTCAGTATTGCAGTGGTACTGTGTCACTTACATGAACTAAGTATAAATGTCTTGCATGCAGTATTAAGATTGATAAGTAAAAAGTAACAAAAACTAACATCCATGGCAAATATAATAATAAGTCAATGAACAACAGTGTTTTGTTGCTGTTCTCCTAAAAATTGTTTCCTTAGTAACTTCACATTTGACAATTGCTTTAAAGTCCAAATCTGTCAATGAAAATCATTGAATTTCTTTTCAAAAAAGTTGAAATCAAACGAACATTTTACAATCTGAAATGAAATTCCCCGTATGATAATAAATGAATAAACTAATTCTAACCTCATCGGCTGTGATTACGACCAAACTGTTTTCAATTTCAGGACTATGAGTATCAGTAGTTGCTATCTTGTACAAATGCCAATTTTATATCGAATTTTAACAATAAACGAAAATAAGAACTAAACTCATAAATACAATACTGCACCATCACATTACACATCACACGTTATTGTGTAGAACTGTCTAGCAACCTATAATGCATTGTAACTCTATTTACCAACTTTGGCTAAAGGTTTTATTGCTCTGTACGATAATTGTGATAATGCAGCAGTGTAGTGGTTTTTACTATATTTTGAATGTGCTATATATGTATATAATGTTTTATACTATGTGGTATAGTACTTTGTACAATTTTATGCAATTGATCCATGAAAAATCATTGGCAGTCTAGTATCGACTACTTTTTTGCATAGTACATTCAACTATACAATTCTTCCAGTATACTTGTGCGAATACGATGCATTAAATTCAGCGATAATTAGTTAACCTTATCTCATTCTGTTGTAAAGATGAGCATTGAAAATCTTTCAAACTTGAAAGTCAAATTCAAATCTGAAGTAGAGTTGCAAAAATGAATTCAATCGCTTCCTTTGAACGGCAAACCACTGTCAGCAGATAGCTTGGAAAAGGTTGAAAAATAATCGTGTACTCGGTACTCACCTCAGCCAGACTGCTTCATTAAGGTATCGCATAATCAGATTTGATTTTCAATCAGGCGTATGGAAAAGGTGATCGCTGAAAAAAACAAAAACAAACACTCAATCCAATTCTGGATTTTACTCGTAATTTCAATCGTTATCAAGTACACGAAGGCGAGGGTTGTTCTAGAAAAGCACCTTCATGGTGTGCATTATAGTTTCGTAGATATACGATACACTTATTCGTAATCTGCGATGAGAAGAAAACGCGAACATAAAATATTTCCACAATGTGTCGGCTTCAAAAGAGGCGTATCGTTGTTCGCTGCATGGAAACCGCATACAACACACAATCAGTACCTTCTGGCAGACGAGGCGAGGCAGAGGTTAATTTTAAATGAGAGATTGCGCCGGGTTTTCGGAAGGGAAAGACGTAGACGTTGTTTGCAAAAGCAATCCCAGGCCGAATTCAAGCACCGCATTGCTGAAAAGACGAGGTTGAGAAGAAGAAAACGAACAGTATTTGCGGTTCGATCGGTACAAGGTTTAATTAAGTTCGGTGTTTGGTTTAAATTCGATGACCAAATTGGCATTGGAGCGCGGTAACGAAATTTTCTACCGTGTTCAAATAGTGTACGAGCGAGAGCGCACGATTTCGGCCACGGTAGCCGTAGTAGCCGTAGCTAGCACGACCTATACTCTAGTACCTCTACCTACATACACACACACACACACATACATATAAGACCAGCTCATTTAATCGCATAAACAAACAAATTGCCCGAGAGTAAATCAACGCGTCAAGCCACTATTTATAACGCGTTAATGTACATTTATGTATGAAATAACATTACGAATGTAAAAGGTATACATGTACTCAGTTTCTGTTCATATGCATGTGTATGTGTGTAGATGTACATATGTATCTAGTATCTAGTGATGGGTGAAATAACATATGTAAAAGCGAAGGGAAAATGCGGTATATGATGTCAGAGGACGAGTTGCGACCATAATATAGGTAGGACGTTTCAAATGTAGGTACTCGTATTCGTACGTGTAACTGTCTACCTGCACCACACCATAAAGCTGACTATGTATAGGGAAGTTGTTGGCCATTGTAATACTTATTCCAATGAGCCGATAAGAGTGGAACGGTAATTTGTGTACTCGAACTTGAGGAACTGGTACTGCTGAAGAGCGTGGCGAAGGTGGCGCAAAATGTCAACAGTCATTATCTCGAATTTTATACTGCGAGCATAATTGACGACCAGACAGTACAGTGATCGAGTAATTAGTTGAAATGAAATTTCTACCGGCGCGTCCTTACAAAATCTTTTCATCATTTGCACAGATGATGTGTAACTCATAACAAAACTCGACGTAGAAACGAGCTTGTTTATAATACGTACATATATTGGCATGTGCCCACCCTGTCCACCTACCCACTACCTACGTATAGCTGGGCCTATACTGGCTTCTACTGTATGATATTTTTAAAGGTAAAAATAAACCAATCATAAAAGCGCGAAGATGCTATATTTATATTCACGACTCAGTCCAGCACTCGCAACATTTTCAATACTATAATAATAGTGATAATAATTTACCTCCATTTGTTTTGTTTTTCTCCTCTTTCGATTATTATCATATCCTTCTATTTTTACACAAATACGAGGCGTGCTACGATGTTATAGAAACTTTAAATTAAAATTTTCCAAAAAAAAAAAATGTTCTACTGGTCTGGAAGATCGCTGTGTTTTTTTCAATGCGAAGGGTAAAAAGCCATCATCTTCGTAATAACCTTCTTGATCCGCACACTAAATTTCAACTTTGCATAGGCGGTGAAAGGGAGAGGGGGTGCATGAGGGGGCTTGTGCCCTTCCAAATGTTCAACTAGCCCCCCCCCCCATATTTTAGAACAAATTCAATGAGTAATAGTTAGTGTGACTAAAAATGGCGAAATGTTAATTTTTCGAGGTCAAAAATGCCATTAAATGCACATTTCTGGACCTTTCACGCTTGTTTTTACCCAAATTTTTTTTGCCCTCGCATCGCTAGGGGAAAAACTAACATAGCAACGCTACGACAGGGTCTTTTTTTTTTGAAAATGAAGGTGAAGGGCCTAAGCCCTCCCAAAAATGTTGACTTATCTTCGCCTACGATACTAATTAAAAGAAGATATAATTAAAAAGGTGCGAAACGCCAGTTTCAGTGATTACAAGTATATAATTTCTGCTGCATGATAATGCCCAACTTTCGATTTCCTTTCCACTGGTAAGTATACGAACCGTTTGCGTCCATTATTTTTCATATTTTCAACCCTTCTTAAATTTCTCACCTCTGCTTTCAACTGGTTTTTAATGGCAGTTTTAACCGAATCATAACTTCGAATTTCGCCAGAAACCGCATCAAGTCTTGTGCCAGGAATTTTAGCAGTTTCAGTCAGCATCGAATCGAGTGTGGAACAGACCGAAAAAGTATGCTTAAAATGTAGAAAGAACGACGAATTTCGTACACATTTCCCACTCGTCTTTCTTGTTCCATCTTTTATTCTGATTTTCTGAATCATTGAAAATTTATCAGGCACTTTTACAGTATTTCTTTACCCTTCTCCGCCATTCGCTTTCAACATTATTCCTCGACATGTGGATTTATTATGCTCGCGTAATAACATCATCGCGATAAGGTTTTTCAAAAACCTACCTACCTATCTACCTACCAATATACTTGAAACTGTACAATTATGTTTACCTCTTGAAAATATTTCAAGTTGCGATACTTGACTCGACTGTACAGCGGTGCGGTATACATTCTATATCGAGACATCGAATCGTATAATAAATTTACCTACATATAATACGTTTATCGATAATTACATACGTGTACGTACTGTACGTTGTGTACTTTGTTAATAATTGTTCGTAGAAACAGCCCCGCTTACCATTGTCCTCGTCCATATACCATTACGATATTAAGCGTAATACTTTTCCCCATAACGTACCTCTCTTTGCTTTACCAAATTATTTCAATACAGGCGCACCAAACCAACGTATACGCAAAACAGAAATTTTCAGTTGGCTGTTTCGAAAGCTAATCTAATAATCGTGTATACCTATACCGTAATACTGTACGCTTTACAAGGGAACTCGAAGACTTGAAAATTGCCCAGTGGAAAGACTATCTTCGTCTTTTTGGTACAAGAGAGTTCGTATGACATTCCACACGCTAGATCAATGATCCATTTCATCATGCCGGAATTTTATCACATCGATCATACACGGCTGTAGTTTAGATTTGACATAAGATGGCAATTTCTACGTGAGCCCCAAGTGCCTACTCGGTATACCTAAAAAGAACTCTTGGGGTAGTAATTTGGAAAAATCCAGCGATAATTCGGGCTACTCGGAAAGGGAAATCGGCATTTTCATGCGCATATCTCGAACATTATTAAATCCGTACATCTAATTTCATCCACATCACAACCAAACCAACTCCAACCCCTAGAGGCTTGAAAAAAAGGATTTGTTGGCTATTACAGCTCGTCCTAAAGGACCCACCCTTCCTACAAAACACATCTCAAGCGATCCGTAGGTTTACATTTCAGCTGCCATATTCGTACGTTATTTGGGGGTAAATAAGGAGATAATATGATGAAAAAATTAAGTCTTCTCTTTTGACTCTTCATAATTTGTGTGGAGATTACTTTTAGAATACCAGCATAGTGTAAACTACAACAAGTTTACATTATCGATTGATTAATTTAAAAAAACCTTTATGATGTGATTCTCTCCTCCTCCCAGTATAATGGTGGTGGGGGGGGTGAAAACCACACCAAAAAGGGATCAATCTGCTCTGTAAACAAAGTTCAGCGGTTAAATCCAAACGATTCTAATCAGCGCACCCAGTAGCGAGAAAGTTTCGGAGGAGGGGGCCGTAGAGAGAACAAAAACGATGATAGAAAATAGCGACCATCATTTCAAAATGCTCAAAAATGATCGAGACGAACTTCTCGGACTACGAAACGTATTCTGTACCCATTGCTGTTCTACTTCTACACTCGTGTTTTCGGTATAATCGCCGCGAAAACATATGCGAGCAATATACTCCTTCGAAAATACCGATACACCGTGCGCATTTTTAACGTTAATAACGTTGATAAAGTTGCCATCGAAACTACGCGTAGGAAAACTAGTCCCACAACAGATGCAACCTAACGATACAGATACTCGACTAGTTTTATAAAATCAAATTTCTGTTGCTATTACTTCGGTCGTCCTACGCTACAATTATAAACGATTTAATTCGCGGTTCAAAGTGGTTTAGTGACCAATTGCTCTGGTGAAACCGCCCACAGAAACGTCACACTATTTCCTGGCAACTACGCGTATAAAAAAGTGAAAAATGAAAAGCGATAATACTCTTACTCCTGTTCTCCAGGTAGGTACATATATACTCATAGTGCGCGCATTGGAAGATAGGCCTACGATACAAGTACATCAATAATTGAATATCGTCGACTAACAGTTCCCCACAAATACGAACGTAACAAACTCATTACAAACGATCAAAGCCATCATCGTTGGACCCTTTTTCCCACTCGCCATCGCACTCCGTCCAACACCTTTTTCACGTTTTCTTTTCCTTTTTTTACATTTTGAGCTCGCTCGAGGGCAACCCACCGGAAACGTTTATATTTTCCAAATGTCAAAACGGCGTGAAAAGGGTTGTCACTGGTTCGGTCGTTATTTCCGTTTTAATTGTACGTACTTCTACGCTAATGTAGGCGACATACCGCTTTCATTTCGCTCGATAAACCAAAATTCACCACTATCTCGCACGTATATACCAATAATAATAATAATAATAATAATAATAATAATAATAATACGCCAATACGTATAAATAATATATACACACTATACAATACGTAGCAGTATACACATTACACATAAAACCGAGAGATTTTGACATTTTCTCTATCCTGTTTCACATGCATAATTCGTTGCCCCCCTTCGTACCTATATTTAGCAGCATGGCGCAAATAATCAATTGCCGATGCTGATGGCAACGAAATTCCGTGCTCATGAAATCATGCCTTCTCACGACTCCAAAAGTCTTTTCATTCATCATTCAGCCTTTCAATCAACGCGGACCAACGTCGAGATTGTCGCGCTGAACATCGTCCCATTACATTCTATAAATAGCTGTCAAATTGTTTTTCAAATGCTAATTTTTCATTTTCAGCATTTGACTTTCACAGATGATACAAAATTACGTGTACGCGCCTATATATTTTTTTTTTCGACCAAGGTACACGACGCGATACGAATATATGTACAACGAATTGTAAATTGTCGCCAGTGTTTCACTCTTTAGAACGAATTCGCAAGAAATAACGATAAAATACCTATACAATTTCACGATTCGACAGATTACTCCGGAAAATGATTTTAAAAATGCCAAAAACCGCTATTATCGACAGTCCGAAAACTTAGCACAAATCTATACAAACACGAACAGTCTACGAGGAGAGAAAATAAGTATTAGCGACCTCGCTCGTGACATATACAAAAATCCACTCTTTAAAAGCAAGTGCAAAGGGGAAAAGCCTGACGTTATGGGTTTTCTGATCTTGAAAGATTGTAGGCTTACTCCTTAGTTGACTCGTGGCGCTTTAATTTATTGCAAAAGTATTACGGAAAATTATTCGACACGAAACAGATTTTCCTGGTATTTTCGATACATTTTACAGCGTATTAAAAATTTTATTCGTCAACTTTAACCATCATCTTGTAAAAGAGTGAAAAATACTCGCTTAGGCCGAAAAGTATATCAATGTATATGATACATTTATTTTACTAAATACTAAATATAGGTTATTTACAGTTTGGCGTCGGAAGACCGGAGCTCTGACACGGGCGAATACCTGAAACTAAAAGTATATCGCGCATGAGTACAACGTAATCATGCACGATCCCTAAACCCAACTTAGCCTTGCACCAATTAACTATGACCTGAATATTCCCCATCTCTGGCCAATGCCGAAAGGCCCGCTCAACCAACTGTGGGGCTTCTTAGCACCAGGTTACCATAACCTGATACACCCAGCATTACCAACTTAACGAGTTACCCTTCAGGGCCAATTAGCAGCGTCTCGATGGGGGGGGGGAATTGCATCGTCACCTGTGAGTGCTCGTCACAGCTCACTGCATAGCAATGACCCCTA
>FIZR01002823.1:0-11563 GCA_900060175.1 Ferrisia virgata
GGAACCCAACATAGGACTGTTTTGTTGGACGAAGATGAGAGGATGTGGATAATTTGCTACGCTATGGGATGTTGTTTTTTGTTATTCAGATTTTGGATGGTATGCAAAGCGGAGAATGAGTCTGAGAAAATTACTGAGTTGTTTATGGAAAAGTTGTGGATGTATGTGATCGCTATTTTGATTGCGACAGAATGGAGAAGTAGGGAGGGAGAGAGCAGAGAATGTGGTCATCTTCATGAACAAAGGCACAGCCCATCAGAACTAAGTTTTTAGACCCATCAGTGAAGAGGAATCACTTTAGGGGGAAATTTTAGATCTTGGATATGTAACACATCCGTGCCAACATTTTAACACCAACTGCAAAAATCATTCGTGATCATCTTTTATTGACAGCTTTTGATCAAAAACTTCAAATCAAAAACGTTTAGTCTTCCCCCGCTTCATTTTGACATTTGATTTTATTTATTGCCTAGCAAAATAAAAATTATACAATCATCTATCATCGCCAGTTTTTGATCAAAAACTTAAAATCAAATCACAACATCTAAAATGTCACATCGAAAACGTAGCATCCAAACTATCCATCAAATATTTTTTAAATTAATTTTTTTTTTAATTTTCAATTTTTCAATTTTAAAATTGTTTTTTAACTTTTGTTATTATTTTTTTTTTAATTTTATAAATTTTTTGTCATTTGATTTTTTTATAATTCTTATTTTAATCTCTTTCAATTTTTGATTTTATATTTTTTGAATTAGACATATCCGTATCAACATTTTAACATATAGTTCAAAAATCATCTCATCACCATCATTCATCGCGAATTTTTAATCAAAAAATAAAACTTGAAACAATTAAATCAAAAATGTTACTCAACTTGGACATTTTAGCATGAAATGGAAGAATTAATAATTTCATTGTTACCCAAAATTAAAAACTTAAATTTTGATATCAAGCTGCCTCCCCTTTAAGACATATCCATGTCAAAAAATTTTTGAAAATTTTTTGACATGGATATATCATAGAACTGAGGGTCATTTTTTGAAAGTATAACATTTTTGATGTACCTTTTTTGATTTTTGGACTTGATGTTAAAATGTTAACCTGGATATGTCTTAAAGGTTTGATAAAACTCACGATGAAAGATGAGTAAAGCTGTTTTTTAACTTTATGTTAAAATGTCCAAGTCGAGTAATGTTTTGTGTTACGTTTTTGATTTGAAGTTTTTGATCAAAAACTCACAATAAAAGAAATTGAAAAATTAAAAAAATTAAATTAAAAACTCAAAAAAACTCAATAATCAAAAAATAAAAAAAATAAAAGAAATTTATTTATATATTTATTTATTTATGAAGTGTTAAATGTGAAAAACTTTATGATGATGGTGTTTTATTTCTGCACTTTATGTTAAAATGTTCAAGTTGAATAAATGTGAAAAGAAACCGGTGAGCAGATGGTGTACGTTTTTGATGAAACATGAAATATGCAAAAATTTATGATGAGATTTTTCAATTTCTAATGAAAAAATAATGATTGATTTTTGCACTCCATGTTAAAATGTCCAAGTTGGACAAATGTGATAAAACATTGGCGAGTAGGTGGTGTACGTTTTTGACGAAGTGGCATTTCATCAAAAATGTTCACTACGTAAACCATCTTCATAATGTTTTCAGCATTACATATTCATAATCTACAATTTTTCTCTGAAAGGGAAAAATGTTCAAAAATGGAATTATTACATCTGTTTTGATATAAAATGACCGTTTTCGGTATTTTTTCATCATTAGTTCAAAACTAGTAAGGAATTTTTTTGGGGGAAACGCTCCCTTGTAATCGATATAGAAGTTAATTTTTACTCCTCATGGTCGATTTTTCAGAGGGGTTCTCAAAAAATGTAATTTCCCGTAATTGTTTACAAAAATTGTGAAAAATTAAAAAAAATTACTTTTCATGGAAAACCCCGATGTAAATGGACTTGGGGTATGTATTTCAGACAATTTAGGGCGATATTTTATTTTTCCCTGCCATAGATGATTTTTCAGCGGTACACAAAAATTGTAATGTTTTGTAATTTTTTTAAGTCTTTACCAAAGTCTAAAAATTGATATTTCTGTAAAAATTTTAGTTAAAAGTGTACTAGTGAGTCGATTTAAGACCTTTTAGGAGGATATTTAACTTATTCATTAACAAAAATTATTATTTTTGGAAAAAAATTGTCAAAACTGAATCAAAAGATATATTCCAGACCATTGAGCTGGATACTTCACTTTTTCTTCTTCTGTAGTTAATTTTTTCAGCAGTTTTCAAAAATAATCGTTTTTCTTATGTTTATGATAAGTATTTTAAATTCAAGGGTTTCTTTTTTTTTTCATCTTATCTTACTCCGTGAGAGGTAATGTGTCCATTTACAGAATCTAAAATAGTTTTTTCCTGCTTAATCTTATTTTTGAAGGGTTCTCAGCGTATCTAAAAATTTACAAATACACCGCCAAAATTACACTTATAAAAATATGGCTATAAATACCTACCAAACTTCATCGTTTTTTCGCATGTAAAAATTAATTTTCACTCGAAAAAATCACTCCGCGATGGGCAATCTCCTCCCACCTCTCCTGCTCACCGCTTTCACGCCACTGAAGTTCAATAACTTCGCCTCTTCTTGATGGTACTAAGTATTCCTCTCCAGTGTGCCGTAGAAAATAAGTTGTTAATTGAAAACTGATTAATATTTAGAACTCTGCAGCTTTCATACAGAACTTTTTTTGTAATTTTAAAATTTATTGATTATTTATGGCAAGCCTAAATTTTTGATTACTACCGAATGGTCTGAAACGGTTTGCAAAAATTCAAAATTAAAACGCTCCAATGCACACTTTTTAATAAAATATAGTCACAAGCGGCCAACAATGGGCTTCTGTGTGATCTAAATGTTCAAAGCCATTTTATGAATAATTCTTATTCTGAAACGTCTAAAAAACAAATTTAGCTTGGGTGCTCATTTTCCCGTAAACTCCCTCCCCCTAAGGTCGATCTCCTTTTTAAAAAAAAACACCCCAGTCTCCACCCGTATGGCAGGTATCGAAAATTTTCTGAAATGAAATTTTTAGCTTGAAGTATCAGGAATTTTTCGGTTTACGTGCAAAATTTCGATCAGATCACTCTCACCCCACCCCGCTCTATTTCACAAAATATCCGTCAAAATGACCCAAAAAATCGATTGGTTTTATTTTACATCAAAATTAAACAACTTACGACCTTATTCAATAGAGTCGAAGTTGTTCAGAATCACTCAGGGAATACACATACTCGAAATTTAGCTTGATTATTGGGGTAATTATGACGAACATTTTGTGAATTATGGAGTGAGGGAGCGGTCTGATGGAAATTTTGCGCATGAACCGAAATAAGGCCGAATAGTTCAAGCTACAAATTTTATTTGAGAAATTTTTCGATACAGGCTATTTGTGAGATGGAGCTGTGTATTAGACAGGAGAGTGGACCCTTGGGAGAATGGGTGTCGGAAAAATGAATACCCAAACTAAACTTGTTCCTTAGACCAATCTACCCTCCTTGTTAAGCTAATAGGTTGAAGTACGACGTGCCGATTTAGTAGTTGTCCAGGATGTGCCGTTTTGAGGTTTCAACTTTTCAGCCACCCTTTTCTCCCTCACAGCCTCGAAAAAGTGATTTTTTGGTCGGTTTTTCTTATATTGTGAGTTTTTCCCATCCATATTATCTACCTTGCTAATTCAGCTAAGAACATGAAATTTGGTATGTATACGTAGTTGTTGTGAATGTACCTTTTATGAGGTTCCAGATATTCATTCCAATATCTACATTTACCCCTACCACTACTGAGGAAAAATATCCCAGTGCACAACTTTTTTTTTTGTTACGTAAATAGACAATTAATTCCCTTATCTCCTTCACTTTAGGAAAATCAGGCTCAAAAAGCATCGCAATTTTTTTTCTTTAGTCAATGAGGAAATAGATTTAACTATCTTGATGTTTAGTTTTTGTATGTGCTACAGTTATTCCCAAAATTGGGGTAGTCACATGAGGGAGGGGGTAGAGGTTGCCCTTCATTCCGTCAATTGCGAAAGTTGAAAAAAAAAAAACAAATCGTATGAAGTTGACAAAAAATGATGGAGAAAAGAAGGAAAATTATGCTAACCACACGAACTTACCAACATAAATTTAAAACTCCTAAATACGTAATTTTGGCACTAAAAATTCAATTTTTTTTCAAATATCGCCCTCACTTCGCTCGACTGTGCCAATGTTCATTATTCATTTTATTTTTGTAAACATTGGTTTCAGAAAACTGTATTTTTCACCATAGGGAACTTGTTTTTCACTTTGCAAAAAGTGTTGGTAAAAGTGATGGATTTCTGTTGACAAATATTTTCCCTTTAACCCCTCTTGAAGTTGGTTTTACCATATCTTTGCCCAAAATTGTAACCACTTGCATCAAAACAAAATTAAATAGTGGCAATTTTTGGCTAAAAAGTATCAAGTACCTATACCTAGAATCTCTACCTGTTACAATTATGCATCATATACTTCTAGTTGTTAATGATTGAGCAATTTTCTCAAATTAATTTTGAAAACTTCAATCTGGATAACATCATAGAATGATATTCTCTTTCTGAAAATATTTAGTTCTAAAAACTATTTCAACCCGCTTTGAAATATTTTCGATTTTATTTTTCGAAAGAAGCTTTTATGCGAATTCTAGCCAGTTCATTGAGTTTGAAAATTAATAACAATGTTTTGGTAATCGAGAATTTTTTTGAGAAAAACGCGAAGCGTCTGTCTCGCACCAATCTCGATACAGTGGAAAAAGTGTTTTGTTTGATTTATCAAGGTCATAATTTGCGTGAGCGAATCGCGTAGTTTTTTTTAATAATTCGTTCGTAATCAAGCGATGCGAAAATAATTACACTCAAGTACCGACATCTACCTGGCAAAATTTACGCGTGTACCTAGCTACCGGCAAAATTTACGCGTGTACCTAGCTACCTACTACTTACCTGCATGTTACCTAGTGTAAAAAAAAACGCATACATCGTGTACGTATGAAACGTATCCAATACAATATTAAAATTAAACAATCGATTGATAATATCAACGAGAAATAACATTATATAGCCTGTATTTATGTAGTCGGCCGTATATAAGAGCTTTGAATTTTTTATTTTTTAGCCTAATTTGCCTCTACGTAACATTGTCAATAATAACCAGGCTATTACAGACTATCAACTTATCGTGAATGGAAGAGAAAAGGAGGGGAGTATCAATGAAATCCGTTTCGGGGTACCATAAGACCATTGAGACTATTTTTCGCCGCGTTGGATGTTTATTTCGTTCATTTTATGTTATTTTTTTCCCGCAAATCTAAAATCTTCAGCCTGATTTTTATGAGATATTATCATCATGAGAATTGAAAAAAAAACATCGTTTCTAATCAGTACTATGGATACGAAGGGTTCAATGGAACCAAAAAGTTGAAGCTGCCGAAAGGCACATTTAGGAACTCTACTAAATCTACATACCAAATTTCAACTCTTTAACTCAATTTGGATGGAGAGTTATGCGGGGAACAAACTCATAAATAAGAAAAAATGACAAAAAAAAACACATTTTTGAAGCTTTAAGGGGATACAATGGGTCTGAAAAGTTAAGACCTACAAAAGGCACATAGGGAATTCCTATCACATGTACTTACCAAATTTCAACTTCTTAGCTCAATTTGTAGGAGAGTTATACCAGGAACAAACTCAACAAATGAGAAAACCCGACCAACAAATCACATTTTCGTAACTGTGAGGTGGTGCAAGGGGACTGAAACGTTGAAACTCCCAAAAGGCATATCTAAGGCTCCTATTAAATGTACATGCCAAATCTCCACGTCTTAGTTCTATTTGCTGGGGAAATAGGCGAAGAACAGCTATTTCTCAAGGTCAAGAATGGGGTAAACCCCACACACACCCTCCTAATGATCAAGTAGGCTGATTTTTGGATATTCTATACAACTTCAGATCCTCTATTCATTGGCTTAAATAGGAACTATTTTTGCGTTTTTTGAGTATATCTGAATTTTTATTCAAAGTCATTCCCACTCACATACACCTAATCCACTAATTAACCGAATTGAAGCGATTTTGGTTAGTATCGAGCTGAGTAAAGGATTTTAGTGTTTGAGGGAAACAACGGGTCAAAAAATCACATTTTAACGACTGTGGAAGGGTGCAAGGATGCTGGAAAGTCGAAATCACCAAGAAGCATAGCTAGTACCTGTATTAAATGTATACCAAATTTCAGTTTCGTGGATCATATTGGTGAGGAGATGAGGGAGGAACAGCTCTTTTTAAAGGTCAAACCCTTATAATATCTCCCCTCCTAACTGATCCAGGACGTTGATTTTTGGATATGCTGTACAACTTTGGATCCTACATTGATTGGCTGTAAAAGAAACAGTTTTTACGTTTTTGGCTTGTCAGCACGTCCTCCACCAAATTTGAGCATAACTGAATTTTGATCTAAGGTCATCCCCACTCATATATACAGGGTGTTCTGTCTGGATAGTGCCCCCTTCATACCACAAGTAGAGCAACACAAGTTCGACTCATGTAGTATGGGTTACCTATTAAAAATATCGAAGGGGTATGCTACAGGCCTTTGAATTTTTCGTTTTCAAAAAGTTCAGAGCAATTTTTAAAAAATTACAATTCACGCCAAAATGTGACAAATACAGTGTAGTATTCCTGGTAAAAAAATTAGGGTCATAAATTGTGTAAAATTTTCAAATTTTTCAATCATTTTTTTACATTAAATCCGTCATATTTTACGAACCATACCATCTATGCCCCTAATTTTTTTTACCAGAAATACT
Organism: Ferrisia virgata; assembly: GCA_900060175.1. Classification (NCBI taxonomy): domain Eukaryota; kingdom Metazoa; phylum Arthropoda; class Insecta; order Hemiptera; family Pseudococcidae; genus Ferrisia; species Ferrisia virgata. Next base: position 6,896 of record FIZR01002823.1, read on the forward strand.
GCATTGTATTTGCCCCATTTTGGCGTAAACTGAAAATTACTGCCATTTTTAGTTCAAAAATTGGAATTTTAAAAAAATTGCTCCAAATTTTTTGAAATTAAAAAATTTAAAGATCTGTAGCTCAGCCTTTGCAATGTTTTGGATAGTCAATCCATGCTATGTGAGTCCGTCTTGTGTTGCTTTTTTTGTGGTATGAAGGGGATACTATTGAGATGAAACCTGTATATAATCCGTCACCGACTGATTGAATTGGAGCGATTTTGGTCAGTATGGTGAGGAGTAAATGATTTTAGCGTTCGGGGGAAAAATTAAAAAAATAAAAGTAGATGTATGACATGGTCAAAAATGGTCTTAATAGTCTTCTATAACCCCAGAACGGATTTTGTTGACATTCCCCTCTCCCCTCAACCGACGTTGGTAGATGGACTGTAACAGCTTGCTTTTCATTAACAATATGATATAGAAAATCAGCCTAAAAACCACGCAGTGAGGCAATTCCTCGCATAGCAGTTTGCCAAATTGAGGTAAAGTCCTGAAATTTGAAATATATACATTTAGTACGTGGGTTCCGGCATTTTCTGTCACATTACACCCTGCTACTGCTCAAAAAAGTAATTTTTGATTTGGTTAGATTCGGTTTATGCCCATTTTTCCATTTTGCCCCTTCCATATGTTCCCTAAAAAATGAGCGAAGAGACTGAAATTTGATATTTTTATGAAGTTTTCTAACTATTCTTGAAAAAAATGTTGAAAACATGACTAATTTGATGTAAACTAACTCAGACGTCAAATAAATTTGGTAGGTTTAGGTACAGGTGATAGAATGCTAGGGAGCTAGGGACCTTCCTACCTACCTATTTAGTTTTCTCTTTTATTTTTTTCTCTTTCTTTCCATATTTGACATCCGATTTCTCATTTGTATCGTACTAATGTACCTACCTATAATGAAACGAAATCAAACGTGAAACAGCAAAGGAGAAGAAAGATTTCGCTGGAAAGACGTGTAAAAAAAGGGCTTAATTAAAATCGCACGTTTTCATCTCGATGCTTAAATAAAATATTTCTCGTTTGTTTAAATTTTAATATAATTTATCGATTTTTCTCTCTCCACTCTCCGAATTTATATTGTGTAAGCGTTTGAATTCATAAATACCGTTTGTTTGTTAGTTTTATTTTTTTCCCTCGGCCTCGCTATCTAGTTCTTAACCTCATTTTTCGAATATTTTGTTGCAGGAGTAAAAAGGGAGATTTTAAGAGAGACTTCGCCTCGTGATAATTCTGATGATTCGTTACTGGGTGTGGAAAATAACGCGGATTATTTATACAATTCCGCTATACCGCATCCGTCTGTGTTCAAATTCACCAACTCTCAGGTGAGTAACCTAAACATGAGCGCTACATTCATATCTACGTATTAATAATTAAAATATATCTACATCGATTAGTATTTAGCGAACTGAACCTGTATAGCTTTAGCTATCTTACTAACAAAAGAATCCAGTAAACACCGGTCAAGATAAGACCGAAACGAGATGTGTAATCCGATCACAATAGCGTACAGATTTCAACTATTTAAAGAAAAAGCCGCCGCCCTGATTATGTAGGTACGAAGTCGGAATTTTGAATGAGGAATTTTCAATTTTTAATCTGTTATATAAGCTTAGGTTCATAATTTAAAATGGGTATCGAGAGTCCACCGAAATGGAAATTTTTTTGATTTTATTATTCCCAAACAATCTACAATAATTCTTTCAGTGATAAATTTGAGGCAACACAGAAGAAAACGAGGAGAACAACGTGTGTATGATCGAAATTCTTGTAGAGCGTTTTCTCACACTAAGATTATATGAATATGAATAAGTCATAGTGCAGGTACACCATTTTTTATCCATAAAGGAATGAGATGAATGAATTTCGAAGTTTATGTCAATAATCAAAAGATATTGTTATTGTGTTGCAAAAGATTTCTGTTAATTGGTCAATTTATAATTTTATTATTCCCGGACACTCGCTTTTGATTACGCTAAAATTTTATTCACAAACCAACCCTGTACTTTGTCAAAACAATTTTTTTTTATATATCCGAGCTTCCCACCCCCGTCTAAATTAGCCTTTTGAGGCAGAAATTTCATCCGTTGGCCGAGTAGGTGCCTGGACAAACCTTTTTTACATTTGCAACCCTTCATCCCGAAGTCAACACTTTAAAAACATTACGGCTTGTAACTGTGTTATTTCGAATTGGTCAAATTCGAACGAGATTGTGCAAATGATGAATATGTGAACCAAAAAATGTGATTAAAGTTCCTGGTGCCCAAGGGTTAATGGAACAACCTTACGTAAATATATTTCTTCTCAACTTAAAGATGCCATTTTTTAACATGATTTTTCCGAATGCAAATGAAAAATATTAGATATGGGGATGCTTAAAATGAAGAGTACATTTCAAATCCTTTCTTTTGACCTATTTACTTTCATAATATGACCATTTCTCAATGAAAAAAGAGATTGAAAAAATTGGCAACATTACTTATACCCAACTTATGTATAGTTAACGTTATTCCATTTTTAGTTGGGCACCAATGCACGCGAGTGTGCATTAGCGTGAGGTGCGTATTGGTATGGCATGCATATAAATCAGTCGTTCGAATTTGGTTATTTTTCTTTTTTCTATTTTCATGTAGCTAAGTTTCTAGTAATCATGTGCTCAATCGAGTGATTTAGAGTAAGATATTTAACCTGAGCAATTTTCTGTAAAAGTGAGAGTTAGATGATCACGTTTCATGTGCTGGTGAGAACGGAGTCAGGAAATGGGGACTCATTATTTATTAAGTGTTTAAAACACCAGAGGGATTCAAAAACATATCCTGTCCACCTATTCAAGAATAATAATTATTTTCATATTAATCTCTTCTAACGAAAAAAAGGAGAAAAAAATAGAATCACAAATGAATTTGAAAAATACAAAAATTAATATCTCGCGTCATTTCAGTTTGATTATTACATCGAACAAGTGATACATTAAATGGATTTTGTAAAATCTGTTTGCCTAAAATGAAAAATTTGTTAGAGCAACGTGGGAAAGATCATATCAAAATTTTGTTCAGTTTGAAATGTTTTGATTTTTGGTTGAATGTATTCTGACGAAGAACAAAAATTTAATACTTGATAAAAAAATTTATGGTTCAAAGAGAAAGATCCTTATTTCTTTCTCTTTAAGCGTTAAATGTTTGTGATAAAGTATTCGAAAGAGGGTATTATAATTCAAGCTCTATATCTATCAAAATTATTTCAATTTCCAAAACTTTTTGCGGTTCTTTTGCTAAAAACATAAACGATGTAAAAGACTTAACGAGGTCGTTATTCAAATTGAGAAATTTTCGGTATTTTGATAAACGTAGATGTGTACATGTGGTTTCTTCTTTTATTTGTTCATAATGTTAGTATACTCATAGTAGGTGGAGTAATATTATATTGCATTATTAAAAGCTCCCTCTCGGGTACGGTTTATGAAGGTACGATACTACTTTTTGAAATGTGTAGGATGGACTTTCATTGATTTCGCTATCTTGTATTTTTTTTCCCCTCTTCAAATGATTAAACTGTGCAGGTAGAAAGAGAAAAGATAGAAGCAGGGCTACTCGAAATTAATGGCGAATTAACCTAACTGAATTTTTCGAATCAATCTCCTTATATTTTTTTCTTTTTTAGAATAATTTCCTTGGTTGAATGACGAAGTTGCGATTTGAGAGCTATAAACTTTAACTTTTGTTAATGGAATGTGTAGGCTTATCACTTGTATCACTTATCAAATATTTCATGTATTCGGACGTTTTTATTCCTTATGTGGTCGTTGTCTTTTGATTATGTTGAGATATTCATTGTTGTTTTTTTAATGATATTCGAGGTAATTGAGTAATTAGTTTTGGCGTTTGTTTTCATCACAAGTTTTACCAATTAAAACAGTAATTCGTAAATGATCGGTGGCGTTATTTATCTATAGTTTGATGTTGGTAAAATTAGTTTCGCGATGCTTGTATTAATAATAAAAAAAAGGTACAATCTTGTGGTTCCAAAAAGAGCTTGTTTGACTACGAATCATTGGACTATGATGAAATTTTTAGGCACGGTTTTGCGGTTTGTTGATATGTATACTTGGTTTCATAAATGTTAGAAGTTTCTCTATTCGCTATATTGTTTATGTTATGAAAACTATGCTCTAATTCAAGAATATGTGGCGTCTACGTCTACATCTTGTCATATTTGGTTGTTTTTAACTATAGAAAAGTGTATTGTAACAGTGTCAACAGTTTCAACTCTGATATGAGTTACATTCCTCGCTTTTCATTTTTGGAAATCTGCCAATGACGGAATCACAATAGTTTCAAAATGACCTCGAAAAAGTGTGGTAAAAATTTCAGTCCCCCAACTCAATTTTTTTAATTTGCAAAATTCACTTAAAGTTCGAAAATTTTCAAAAAATCGAATGAAAAATTTTTTTTGAATATTTTTTGCAAATATGGAATTATTATACATATTTGAACTGAAAACCATCATTGTTGAAATACTTTTGCCATTTCACCTTTTTTCTGTTTTTTTTTTTTTTTTTTTTTTTAAATGCTATTTTTTGCGTTTTTTTATAATTTTCTGAATGGCGATGAAAGGAAATTT
>FIZR01002825.1:0-15952 GCA_900060175.1 Ferrisia virgata
AAACGGGCACCACTATGACCAAAACTAAATCTATATATATATATATATATATATATATATAATCTAGACAGCTCGTCTATGCAGTGTGGACATTACCATAAAAGCTGCAGATAACATGTCTTCTGTTTTTTCTCTTCTCTCAACATTAAGATACTTCAAGTTTTCATTCAACGTAAATTTTTTTTTTTTTTTTGCTTCGAAGAATCGATCCCTTATAAATAAATTGCTCTATAGCTTTTACAAATAAACTATAAAGTTTACTTCGAAGGTTTAAACGCGCGCTTATTGTATCCTAATCTGTTGGACACGTATAGGACATGAATGGACATTTTACTCGATAATGTTTGAATAAAGGGAGAAACGCGACCGGAATACACAACACGATTGGAATTTGTGAAAAGGTAGCGAGGTTTTCTTCTTTTTTTTTTCGTCCATTTACCATATAAATATTATAGTGTTATATTGCGATCGCATATATACATATACATGGTATTCTTATGTACAGGATACGTACCTATTCGTGTACTACGAGATGCATAATATATAAAAGCAGCGAAATCTCAATACGAGATTTTTAGCCTGATTTTCTGCCATATTTCCAATGAGAACCAGGCTATTGCGGTCTATCGAATGGCGACCATTGAAGGGGAAGGGGTTATCAATAAAATCCGTTTTGGGGTACTAGAAGACCGTTTAGATAATTTTTGAAATCATTTACTCCGCTTCATGCTGACCAAAATCGCTCCAATTCGGTCAGTCGGTTCAGTTTGGCGGTGGATTAGATATTATATGAGTGAGGATGATCTTGAGTAAAAATTAAGTTTTGCCCCATTTTGAGGAATGGGGGTGCTGAGGCGCCAAAAACACAAAAATTGGTCCTTTTTAAATAAATCGATAGAAAATCCAAAGTTGTATAACATATCGAAAAATAAACTTCCTGGGCCAATTAGGAGGAGAGGTATGAGGTTTTTTCCCTTTTCGACCTTGAAAAAGGGCTGTTTCTCTTTTATCTCCCCACCAAAATGAGCTAGGAAGTTGAAATTTGGTGTGTGCATTTATTAGGGGCTCTAAATGTGCTATTTGAGGATTCCGACGTTTCAGCTCCATTACACCTCGTCACAGCCCCGGAAATGTAGATTTCGGTCAGGTTTTCTCATGTTTTGTATTTTTACCCTGATTTTCCATGTCACATAGTCAATGAAAACTAGACTATTACAGTCTATCGACCAATTTTCAACAAAATCCGTTTTGGGGTCTTAGAAGGCCATTCACACAATTTTTAGCCATGTCAGATGTTTATTTTAATTTTTTTTTTATCTCTTCCTTCCCCCCTCACCCCACATTAAATTATTCACTCCGATCGACATCGACCAAAATCGCTCTAATTCAGTTAATCGACTCAGTTTGGCGGCGGATTAGATATATATGAGTGGGGATGACCTTGGGTCAAAATTCAGTTTTGCCCAATTTTGAGAGAGGGGGTGCTGAGGGGCCAAAAGTACCAAAATTGATCCTTTTTAAATCAATCGGTAGAGAATCAAAAGTTGTATAACATATCCAAAAATAAACTTCCTATGTCAATTAGGAGGGGAGATATAGGGGTTTCCCCCTTTTTTGACTCTGAAAAAAGGCGGTTCCTCCTCTATTGCGCCATCAAATTGAGCTAGGAAGTTGAAATTTGGTGTGCTTTTTGATGGTTCCGACTTTTTAATTCCTTTGCACCTCCTCACAACCCCAAGAAAGTGGTTATTTGATCGAGTTTTCTCCTTTTTTGAGTTTTTTAAGTTTGTTCTTCACATAACTCCCCTCTGAATTGAACTAGGAAGCGGAAATTAGTAATGTACATTTAGTAGGGTCTCTAGATGTGCCCTTTCGGCAGTGTTACCACAGCAGCTATTTTCAAGTTAACTCTAACGGTTTCAACTTCTGCCTTGCGGAAACTGTCCAGGTTTTCAAGCTAACGAAACGCAGCGGATTCAGATAATTTTTTAGCTTTTTTAGCCTAATTTTCTGTGTAATATTTTCAATGAAAACCAGGCTATTACAGTTTACCGACCAACGGTAGTTAAGTAGGAGATGCCAGCAAAATCCATTTTGGGGTCCTAGAAGGCTATTAAGACAATTTTTAGCAATGTCAGATATTTATTATTTTTTAATTTTTTTCTTAAACATTAAAATTATTTACTCTGCTCGATACTGACCAAAATCGTTCCAATTCGGTCAATCGGCTCAGTTTGGTGGCGAATTATATATATATATATATATATGAGTGGGGATGATCTTGGGTCAAAATTTAGCTTTGCTCCATTTTGAGGGAAGGAGTCGCAGATGGGCCAAAAACACAAAAATTGTTTCTTTTTGAGTAAATCGATAGAGGATCCAAAGTTGCGTAACATATTCAAAAATCAATCTCCTACGTCAATTAGGAGGGGACATATGAAGGGTTTCCCCCTTTTTGACCTTGAAAAATGACAGTTCTCCTCCTATCTTCACATCAAAATGACCAAATTTTGTATAGGTATCCTGCCTTCGAAACCGATTTCAATCTTTAAAGTCTAAAAGGTCAACCATGATGAGAAGAATTTTAGAGAAAATTCTGACCCTCTCACCCTTCCACGCTAGTTTTTTCGGAAAGAGATCCCAAAATGTGTTATTTTCTCTATTTTTTTTTTCGACTTTCACTAATTCGCACTTTTCTGTACAGATTCTGTGCATTCAGCAGGGGACCTAAGTATGCCTTTTAGAGATTCCGACTTTTCAGCTCCGTTGCACCCCCCTCCCGCCGACCACGGTAATGTAGTTTTTTGGTCAGGTTTTCTCATTTTTTCAGTTCGCTCCTCGCATAACTCTTCTCCAAATGGAGCTGAGAAGCTGAAAGTTGGTACGTACATTTATTAAAGGTCATAATATGCCTCGACTTTTCAGCTCCATTGCAACCCCTCCCCCTTCCGCCGGCCACGAAAATGTGGTTTTTTGGTCAGGTTTCCCCATTTTTTCAGTTCGCTCCTCGCATAAGTCTTCTCCAAATGGAGCTGGGAAGCTGAAAGTTGGTACGTACATTTATTAAGGATCGTAGATGTGCCTTTTTGGGGCCATGGCTTTTCAGCCCGATTACACCCCCTCACAATTATGAACTTGTCTTTTTTTATACTTTCTAATGTTTGTTCTTCGCATAGCTCACCTCCAAATTGGGCTAAGAAGTTAAAATTAGGTATGCGCAGGCAGTAAAGCCTCTAGATGTGACTTTTGGGCGTTTTGACTTTTTAGCCCTCATTGAACCCTTCCTATACTCAATGCTGATTAGGTCATTTTTCTTTTTTTTTTTTCTTTGTTCATTGAAATGGCGGAATTAAAAATTCAAATTTTGAAATAAAGTAACAAAAAAAATTGTACACATCAATAATTACGCAAGTGTAATTTACCTGCAATTATTCAAAATTGCTCTAGCTGTAAAGACGAACCGATCCAAACAAACGTAGAAAAAAATGGTAGCTGAGCAAAATAATCGATAATGGAATAAGGTTTTATTTTGAAAAATAGCTGGTCGACATCGAAAACATATTTTGTATCAGAGTTTTGGTAGGTTAGTAGTTGAAAGTTATGGCAACACTGCCTTTTGGGGTTTCAACTTTTGCACTCCTTTCCAACCTCAAATATGAGGATTTTTGGCCAATTTTTCATATTTTTTGACTTTGTTCCGCGCGTAGCTCCCTTCCAATTTAAGATAGAAAGTTGAAATTAGGTTTGTATATTTGATAGAGTTCCGGATATGTCTTTTTGCAGTTTTGACGGTTTAGCTTCATTGAACCCTTCCTACCCTACATATTGATTAGTAAGAAAGCATGACTTGGCGATGCTTTTTTTTTCTAATTCGCATTAATCGAAAAGCAGGCTGAAAGAGCATTGCTTTGCGATGCGTTTTTTTCTTCTCCCCCTTTTGATAGATAGAATAACGCTAAACAAAACTTTTTGCACTTTCGATATGCGGTAAAATTCGTTGTAAAAATCGGTTCAACAGAAACAGAGAATGTCTGTAGCAGATAGCTAGCTGATACATAGATATGGACTGGTAAGTAAATTGCCTATGTACGTTCGAAGGCTGAAAGGCGAAAGAATCAACGATGCTGCAAATCGAAAGCATTAGAAAGAAGCGTAGACGAAAAAAAAAAAGAAAAAAAAGAAACACCTTATACATTATGGCACTTAGGTCTAGGTATATATCGAAGCTGTACCTATTATGCTCGTAGGTATTAGGATACTTTGTAAGTAAAAAGTATAAGTTTAGATCGGTGTAAATTACTCTTAAGTATATATAGCGTGTATAATACGAGTACAAGCAGAGAGAGAGAGAGTGAGAGAGATTAGAATGAGACGACCATCCGAAAGAGGGAAAAACATTCGCTTTCTAGGCAATTTTCTTTCCGAACAATAAAGAAGGCTGGATAAATGAAGTTCATTTTATACTTATAGCTGACAAAACTTTGAAAATACACACCGATGTTGTGTAGTTATTTTGACATCACGGTTAGGCCCTAATCGTTGGTTAAATTTTCTAGCCAGCGTCTACAGCTGACGATTGTTTCGCGAGAAAGCTTGTTAGATGGTGTAATTTATAATTGATGTGTTTGATCAAATTTTATCGTCGCGCCTTCGAAAGTTGCGAAATTTTCAGCTGTTAAGGATGGTTTAAAAAATTCATCGATAAGATGTATCATCGATGGATGACAAGCGTATGTTTGATAGCCTGCTGAAAGCGGTGATCTTCGCCAATATATATTTGGTGCTGTTTTACTTTTTACCTGCTGCTGCCACAGTAGTTGTATACGAGATTAACGATTTTGTCGTCGAATCTACTACGGTGACACGATAAAATATACATATAATCTATACCATGGTTTAAAACGAGCTTCGAATTATTAGCATGTTGATGATGAGGGGATTCGGCGAAGCGTATGCGTATGACCGCCGCGTCATCGTCGTATGTATCTGCTGCGAGGGTTAAACTTTGTTATTACGGTAGGGTTTTCGAATCGCGTGACTCATAAAAAGCTTTTTGGCAAGGTCGGTCCAATGTACCAGCGATATACACATTTACCCGGCTACTGTGTGGTAGAAATATAAGCGAATAAAAATCCGCGTGTTTCGGCTTCTGCATTAATACTTACGTTACCTAGGTTAATGATATTTAATCGTACATATATCGAAGTGTTTTGCGTTTCTTTATTTCTTCGAATCGATCGACGTTTGTGTTACATTTCTGATTTGGTATCGTAGAAAGTTTTTCTTAAGTTTTTATTCAATGATCATTCGTAGGTAGACGAAAATGTATTTCAGAAAAATATTATTAGTAGCGTAGGTCAATTGATGAGATGACCTGTATCTAGGTGAATAACGAGGTAATTTATGGCAATAGTTGACGGTTTTCCTTTTGGAGTCAATTTGTGACATTACCATATTACCATTAGATTGATAAAAAAATCATAAATGGCGTAATGAAGAGCCCATTAATCTCGCAATACCAATAATAATCGATGAATGGGAAATATAGATATTGAAAAATTGATTGAAAAAAAAAATAATAGCAGGGGATATGAAATTTATGAAAAAAAAAAACAGCGTTGCTAGGGTAGAAAAAAAATGTAAAAGTGGCGAAAATTTGGTAAAATTCGTGAAAAAGTATTGAGAAAATCTACCACCACAAATTTGTGATATTGAGAAATATGAAAGGCTGCCGATAGGTGAATTTGCCCCTAACCTGAAATTTGAAACTGACGATGTAATTTGATTTTTATAGCCTGAAAACTTCGTGATAAAAATTTTGGAGTTTTTTTTTTTTTTACTTGAAGTTTCAGGGGAGACAGTTCTGATTTTATGTATTTAGTCCCGATTTACGAAGTGATGATATTTTTTTCAGTGTTTTAAAGATAAGAGAACATCTCGGAAAATTCGAAATACCATTTTTCCACCATGTTTTTCAGAAATTCACGCCGTTAAAAAAAATCATCGAAAAAATGGACAGAATTTCGTGATCAAGTGCAGAAAATTGATCAAAATTCGCGAAAAATTCTTGAAAATAACTGGAAATTGATCTAAGATATGAAAACAATTGATGGAAAAAAAATTGAAAATTGAAGAACAACTCGACAAAAATGCGTGAAAAATGCAGAAAAATGAATGAAAATCGACCTAAAATCAATAGAAATTATTGAAAATTATGTGAAAATTTAACAAAAAAGGCTTTTAAAAGTCAGCAAATTGATCAGAAATAACTAAAAATAACTAAAAATTTGGTCAAAATTGAGTCGAAATATTAAAAAAAAAAAAAGGTTAAAATCATCAAAAATTTAGTAAAAATTGTACAAAAATACGTATAAAATCCAAAAAAATTATAAAAAATGACGAAAAAATGTGTAAAAGTTGACTAAAATTGTTTAAAATTATTAAAAATTACCCTAAAATTTGATAAAAAGCGGTTAAAAATGCGAATAGTTGATGAAAAATTACGAAAAAATGTGAAAAACAAGTGAAAATTGAACCAGAATGTGAAAAAAATTGTCAAAAATTAGCAAAAATTGGGTAAAAATGTAAAAAAATGGGTGAAAATTGATCTAAAATTGTTGAAAATTATTGAAAATTGGAAAATAATTTGATAAACGTGAATTGATAATGCATAATTTTTCGTGATTTTTGATAGATTTTCTGCACTTTTTTCTCATCGCTGTTAAATTTTTACCCAATTTCCAATGATTTTCGAACAATTTTCGGTCAATTTTTACACATTTTTCAGCATTGTTTTATGATTTTTAATCAATTTTCTGTTTTTTAACCTAGTTCTGTAAATTTTCGTTTAATTTTTAATCATTTTTAATCATTTTTGAATCATTTTTTTATTCTTTTTTGTCAAACGTTTACATGTATTTCGACGAAATTCAATGATTTTTTTTAATATTCTAGGCTTATTTTTACCTAAATTTTTACAATTTTTTAGTAATTTTTCATCAATTTTCATCTTTCTTAACCTATTTTTGTCAAATTTTTACTCAATTTTCAATAATAATTTTTGGTAAATTTTTTTGATTTTTAACAATTTTTAACATATTTCAGTACAATTTTTTACAATTTTTCGTGAACCTTTTGCATCACATTTTTACTCAATTTTCAATGACTTTCAACGATTTTAGGTCAGTTTACACTAATTTTATCATAGGCTTTACTAAATTTTTAATGGTCTGTAACAATTTTTTTTTTTTTCGTTTCAAGTTAATTTTCATTCAATTTTCAACAATTTTTCGTTACTTTTAATCAATTTTCTGCATTTTTACCCAATTTTTAATAAGTTGGACGATTTTTTACATATTTTAGGTCCTTTTTCACCCTTTTTTCTACAATTTTTCGTAATTTTTGCATCATTTTCTGCATTTTTAACAAATTTTGGTCTACTTTTTTTCTAAATTTTCAATAATTTTTAACGATTTTTCTCATATAAAGACAAAAAAATTGAACAAAAATTTGGAAAAAAAATGGTTAAACATCATCGAAAATTGACTAAAAATTTGACAAAAATGTAAAAATTTGAACAAAAATTACGAAAAAATGTAAAAAAATACATGAAAATTTACCTAACATCATTTAAAGGATTGAAAATTGAGCAAAAATTTGATAAAATGGGTTAAAGTTTGGAAAATTGATCAAAAGTCATGAAAAAAATCGTTAAAAATCATTAAAAATTCGGTAAAAAGTCAACTATAGTGGGTTCAAAATCCAGAAAATTGAACAAAAATCACGAAAAATTGTAGGAAAATGGACTAAAATATGATACAAATTGTTAAAAATAATCGAAAATGGAGTGCAAATTTGGCAAAAACGCGTAAAAAATGCAAAAATTATAAAAAAACCGTTGAAAATTGAGGGAAAATTTGTCCAAAATAGGTTATAAAAGCAGAAAATTTATGATAAATTATAGAAAATTTGGTGAAAATAGACCTAAAACATGAAAAAAATCGTAAAAATTCATCAAAAATTGGATAAAAATTTGTCAAAAATGGGTTAAAAATTCATCAAATTGATCAAAAATTGAATGAATAATTTACTCAATTATTTAATAAAACGGAAAAAATTGATCAAAAATCACCAAAAACTTTTAAAAATTGTGTAAAAATTGACTTAGTATGTAAAAATATGTTTAAAAATCATCGAAAATTAGATATAAAATTGACATAAATTCGTAAAATTGAAAAAAAATGATGAAAAATCACAAAAAAATGTCGAATAATCACTAAAATTAACCAAAAAATCATTAAAATCGTCTAAAATGGTGCGAAAAATTGGACCAAAATATGTTAAAAATGACGAATATTGACCTAACAAATGTCGAAAAATGTGCGAAAATTGTTCAAAAATAAAGAAAATTCCAATTTCCGAGTACATTTTTAGAGTTGCATTCGAATAAATTTTCAAAATATCTCCATCGCGTTCAAATTGTAAAAAAAAGTATCTCCATAATGCAAATGTTCTCTGTGCGGTTTTGGCATGTTAAATTGAAACGTCCTATCTTGAGGAGAAAAATCTTACAATTACGTACGAGTAGATATACGAATAATTACAAAAAATCGTTTACGAGGTACACTTACATATATATTTAAAATGCAAATCAATGTACAAAAACATGTATGATTAAAAATCACGTAAAAGCAAGTATAAAAAGAAAGAGAAAGGGAAATATAAAATTCACGATGGATAAAAATCTATAAAAATTTTTCTATCGTATTTGTAATATGTATTTTCAAGTCTTTTTCGATCGTAGCAATCATTTCGTTTTTATGCTTATTTAAAATCATTTTGATGATCATTTTGGCTATGCTGTTACCTCCGAAATTACCAAAACCGGTAATTGTGACTTTAAAACTGCCACATTTGGTTACCTCGGCTCGTGTCACTTCCATGCTCTCTAGTTTGGCGTTCTTCTTTAAGTGCATATTAATTTTAACGTTGAATGCGTTTTCTCTAGCTTCGATGGATATTTTACCATTCGTATTAATAGGACCCCAATGTAATTCGTACTTATCGAATTCGATTTTGGCCACTTTTAAGCTCAAAGTAAAACTAAATATACGACTTTCATTTCTGATCGCCGCCAAAGTGCAGTTATCTCTGCGATGAATGCTGGATAAATTCGAGACATTGCCATTTTCCGCCACGTAACTCCCTTTAAACGTCAGACCCATCCATTTTTTCACGAATTGATCCTGTACCTTGTTTATCGGTATAGAGTCGAGTTTCTTGACACGCAGTTGCTCGCTTACATCGGCTATAATTTGATCTAAATACGTGTTGAGTTCGCGTGTAGTTTGAATCGGTGTTTGAGCTGAGCCTTGTTTACGAATGTATCTCAGTAAATCCTGAAAATTACAACAAAAAAAAATGTATGAGTAAAAATTGTACTAGTGTAAGATACGGTGTTGCTGTGGGTCATCATTTTACACGGTTTTTTAACCGTTATTTTATACGCCTTTTTGTGCTTTTGTTATTTTTAAAACAATACGTGATTACACGTTGGAATTTTTTAAGAGAAAAAAGGTGTATTTAAATTAATGCTGCGAGCGTTCTAACTTAAGTTACACGTGCATCTCTTTTTGCTAAATTTACGATTTCACCATGTCAACATTTGTAGCCAAAAATTGCACAAAATTCGTACACTCGTATTTTACGAGTTCGTTTCAATTAGGACTTTTTATCCTTGCTGATCATATCTTCTTAATAAAGTGAACGACGTAGGATTCATTCGGTGGTACAAAATTGAATACAATATACATGAAATACATTTTTTTTTAGAAGGTAAAAAAAATAAAATTATTTTTCTATTACAATTGCGAATGTATCGTGTGAAAAACCCTGGTTGGTAAGTTGATCGATGGGTACGTAAATTTTTTATGTTTTTCAAAACGTTCGAGAGGCGAACAAAAGAAATTAAGTAAATATATTAAAACGAGTTCTGAATTTTTTTCTGTTCAGACAACTAAACAAGGTCGATGACGACCATTCACAACATGGTTTTGTTTTATGATACCACGAGATATCATGAAATATGTAACTCTTCCAAGTTTTCATTCTTCGTTGAAATCATCGAATCGAAATTTTTTCAAAATTTTTTCTCTCTATAGTAAAAAATCAAAACTCGTCCAACCACTTGGTCGCAGCTCGCATTTTCGAAGCCAACGAAATGTTAGTGTTGTATTTACATGAATTTTGTCTTTGTATTAGTGATTCTCCCTTCCCTTCTCCACGTTTTCAAGATTTTAGACGAAGGAAACTAAGCTCCGAAGTCAGCCAAGTAATAGTGTCATGTTACACGCATTTACACTACCGCGTTGTATTTGCATATTAGCAACGCTGTAGTGATGGTAGTGTCTATATTTCTGCGCAGACGCACGAATGAAATAGGTAAATGGAAGGGGAGGGATTGGGTTGCAGAACAAGCCAGATCCAATGTTCGCGCATACGCAGTTGATAGAATATCACTGCGCAAACGAACCAGTTACCCCAAATGACACAATGATAATAAAACTAGGTGGTGGGTATTCAGTAGTGACCACAGAATCATCAAAGATCAAAAAAGAGTTTTGTGGTGATTTGAGAGAATGATCAATCAGAGATCATCATCCCTCCCCCTCTCCCTTTATGCATAATTTGAACATACGTGAATTTTGATCTGGCACGAGGTAATTACTTTCAAGTCTTCTGAGGATCACCGTATCAAGTCTTTGCCCATCAAAAGAATATTAAAAATGGTGGGTTTCGAACGAACAAATGAACCTCTATCGTGAGTAAAGTAACTTTTGAATTCAGGAAGATATAAATAGATATTTGATATAAAAATTAACTGTTCCTCATAGCTCGCAGCCCACAAATCCGACAAGAGGTCGTTTCGTTCTAGTTAACAAAAAGTGGAAACTGGTTGGATTTTTGATTTACCGAAATTAAAGGGTACAGATATCAAGAAAATTTATGCATTTACCTAATTGCAGGTACCAGCCTCCTTCAAACCATAAAAATAGGGATAGATGGTCGGAGAGGTTGAGGGATATTGAATTTATAGCAGGTGATGATAGAGAGTTATAAGGGTTTCATACAACAATTGTGGAATTTGTAGAGGGTAAAAGCTTTCGTAAAGGATAGCCTTCCAGACCATGATGTAAAGGATTCATGGCTTCGTGTGCCCAGCCAGTATTTCAACTATATTCCAACTCTTCATTAACTTCAGTATTTTTTTTTAAATTATTATGAAAAAAAGTCATTGAGCTTGATTTTTAAGGATTAAAAAGATATTCGAATTGTCCATTTATGGAATTGAAAAAGGATCGCTCTAGAAAGTTTTTTCTTGAACTATGGCAGACTGGAAGAGACAGGGGTGCAGGGGGATATTGAAGTGAATAGCTGAAACCTCCTAAAGCCATATCTAAGACATATACAAAATCTGTGTACCAAGTTTCAACCACCTAGATCAAGCAGAATGGAAGTTATATGTGGCACAAACTCAAAAAAAAAAAAAAAAAAAAAATACCAAAAAACTGCATTTTTGTAGCTGTGAGGGAGTGCATGAGGTTGAAAAGTCTAAACCCTCAAAAAGGCATATCTACGGCCCTTACTAAGTCTACATACCGAATTTCAACGTCCTAGCTCAATTTATATGAAGGTAAAGAATGAACGACCCTTTTTCAAGGTTAAAAGAGGGTGGGGGGATCAAAAATCCCCTCCTAATTGACCTGGAAGGCTGATTTTTGGATACATTATAAAATTTTAGATTCGCGATTTATTGGCTCGAAAAGAGCAATTTTTGCGATTATAGCTCCCCCCCACACCCCCTCCCTGTAGTTTAGGTGTAACTGAATTTTGACCCGCGGTCATATAGAATATCAAATTCGCTACTAATCTAAGCCTATTTCTCAAATTTGATCGATTTTGGTCAATGTCAAGCTGAGAAAATGATTTTTAGTTACTTACTATGCGAAAAAATAACAAAAAATAAAAATAATAAAAATATTGAAAATAATAAAAAAGTAAAAAAAAGAAAAATTAAAAAAATTTAAGTAATAAAAAAGTAAAAAAAGAAAAATAATAAAAAAGTGAAAGAAATAAAAATAATGAAAATAATAAAAATGTAAGAAAAATAGAAAATAAAAAATAAGAACAAAAATTTAAAAAGTTAAAATGATAAAAAAGTAAAAAATAAAAATGATTAAAAAGTAAGAAAAATAAAAAACAAAAATTAAAAAATGCAAAAAAATTTTAAAAATTGAAGAAATAAAAAAAAATATTTATCATCGTCGAAAATGGTCCCCTTCATTTGTTGTAGCTCGATAGACTGTAATAGCCTAATTCTCATTCACAATATGACATAGAAAATCAGGCTAATTATTAATTTCAAAAAATCAAATTGGTATTTGTTGGTTTTTCAAATACTAAAACTATATGCGGTATCGAAAGGGTTATACTTGTTTTTCTACAATTTAAAAGTCTAAAAAAATATTTAAATATGAAGGTATGTAAATATGGTCTGTTTCATTTTTTTTCTCTGAATTTAGTTCTCAATACTTAAAATTTTAGGGAGTAAAAAAACGTTTTCTATTTTTTCAGGAAAAAAAAGAACAATGAAAAATCTTGTTCTTCAAATTACGAGATTAAAGAGTGAAAGTATTGGACTTGAAACAAATTTCACTAAGCGAGGACAAATTTTTTTTCAATAAACAACGTTTCCTTTCTCAAAAACTAATCTTTAATGAAATGCTGAAAAAAAACCTGATAACGAATCCACCTACTCATCAATTTGTTGTATTCTGCTTCAATTTGTGTGAAAAAAATGTCCCTGGAATACCTATGTAGTACCTCTACCAACTCATTTTGATTCATTGGTCTTTGAGAAATTTGCTAATTCTACAAAGAATCAACTTTACTTGAAATTTCAGTCTACCAATAAAAACTCTATAATATTTTATTATTCTCCAACTATTTCTTTCTTTATACCACTCACTGCTAATCGTTCACTTTTGGGCTTGTCAACCAAATCTATCAAGTTGACAACTAAATTATTGTGACATACTTGAAAGTATTACGTCTTTGGAATGACTGGGTCAACGAAGGTGATCACTACACAATACACATATACAGTAGATGCGCACACGCCCACCAATTTTCAAACATTATACTCCTATGTGCAACCAGATAAGTTAAGTACCTACGCGGTCAACTTCTGAAGAAGAATTCAGCAGTCGCCTTACAAAATAGTGTATATCTGTGTGATTGGTTTTAGGGGGGGTATTCAAGTATATACGCTATGTGGTATACTATACTACGTAGTCTTAAAGATATTGGTAAATCTAAATACCTGTATGGAATTTATTAAAGTTGAATAATTACCTTAAACTGACGACGTCCTCGATAAAAGGAAACGGTGTCTTGAAGACTGACGGCGAACTGGTTTATCACACTCATGACTACTGTTCATTATCACCATAATAAATGACCATCTTATCAAAACTTTACCGTACCATGTGCGAAATACGAGTATATATGTGCTCGAAGCCCGTATAGGTTTATGTCTAGCTGAAGTCGAATACCGCACCGAAACGTAAATGTATTACACTGTATCGTACGTATTATACGTGGTATGTACGTATACGTGGAATGATTAGAGAAACAATAATGATGTTTAGGCGTTGGTTTACGTTCTTTATTTATTATTACGTTTTGAACTGTGTGCGCTTTTTACTCGTATGACGACCTTGATTAGGTTCGAGGTGCTGGTATGCATTGATAACGTCAACAGTTTCCACCTGTAAAATTCGAACTTGTATAAGTTATACTTGTGCGAAACTGCGCGATCATCGAAACACGTTGTTTCTTAGTAAAAACTCGTATACTATGGTATAATGTTGTTCGATTTGTTGCCAACTTGTACGAGCTCTATTATCGCGTATTGTATTAAATTTAAAATGAAAATCGGTATGTTTTTTTTCACTTTTTCACGATAAGTATAACATTGACTCATTCGACGATCGATTCTTAATCCAGAAACTATTTAGAAAAAATAATGCCCGAGTACCATTTTTTCTCATTCCTCACCCTTTGTAGGATTCCACTCACCTTTCTTAAAAATGCATAGTATCTCCCCTTCTATTGGTTCTACAAAAAAAATTTCCAAATAAAAGTTTTTTCTGGAAGGCTTCTCTATATTTTTGGTTATTACAAAAATTCCGTATGGAGCAATCCTCGAGCCCCAAATTCCAAAAATCCACTTATAAAAATACCCAAAATTATATCAACCTCTCTTTTATTACAAGAAAAATCAAAGGTAGCGCAAAATTTGTAATAAAAAAAATTTTCAAATTTAAATTTTACATGCATGAATAGTATATCTCCATGCCTCATCCCTCCCCCTTCCAAGCACCCTCTCCTCCTCGTCCACTTCAACAATTGATTTTTCTAAACAGAACATTTGTGAATGGAAGAGCTTGTCAGAAAACTCGAAATCCAAGTTTCCAGCTCTCGAAGTCAATTTGAGCGCCTTTAAGGTAGTTCCAAAAATTTGATTGTGGTAGGATAATTTGATTTTTCTCCAGGATTTTCAAACCTGTCTCAAATGTATCCTAATCAGCTTCAGCTATTGAAAATTTGGCTGTCGTATGCTGCACGTACACCAATTCGATTAACGCAGTTTTCCAGTAAATAGCCTGATTTTCTATGTCATATGGTCAATGAAAACCAGATTATTACAGTCTATCGACCAGCGGCAGATGGTGGGGGAAATATCAGCAAGATCCGTTTTGGGGTCGTAGAAGACTATTAAGACAATTATTGGCCATAACAGATATCTATTTTCATTTTTATTTTTTTATTTTTTCCCCCCGAACATTAAAATTATTTACTCTGCTCGATACTGACCAAAATCGCTTCAATTCTGTTAATCGGCTCAGTTTAGCGGCGGATTAAATACATATGAGTGGGGATGACCTTAGGTCAAAATTCAATTTTACCCCATTTTGGGGGGGAGGTACTGGAGGGGTCAAAAACATAAAAATTGTTCCTTTTCAAGTCAATCGATGGAGGATCTACAGTTGTATAACATATCCAAAAATAAACCTCCTGGGTCAGTTTGGCGGGAAAGTGTAAGGGTTTTTCCCTTTTTGACCTTGAAAAAAGGGACGTGCGTCCCTTATTTCTCCACGAAAATCAGTTGAGAAGTTTAAATTTAGTATGTATATTCAGTAGGAGCCGTAGATGTTCCTTATGGGGGTCCCAACTTTTTAGCTCTGTTGCATCCCCTTACAGCCTCAAAAATCATGTTTTTTTGGTCAGGTTTTCTCATTTTTTGAGTTTTTTGCTCCTCCAAATAGAGCTAGGAAGCTGAAATTTAGTATATGCATTTAGTAGGGACCCTACGTGTGCCTTTTGGAGGTATTGACATTTCAGCCTCATTACACCCCCTCACAGTCTCAAATATGTGACTTTTTGGTCGGTTTTTGCTATTTTTTAAGTTTGTTCCTCGCATAACTCCCTTCCAAATTGGGCTAGCCCGTTGAAATTAGGCATGTACAGTCAGTAAGGACTCTACATGTGCCTTTTGGTGATTTCGACTTTTTAACTCCATTGAACCCTTCCTATCCTCAATCCTTTATGTCACGAAAATCAGGCTAAAAAAGTTTTTTTTTTCAATGGTATTTTTGTTAATTTGTACAAATTTCTACCCTTCGTTTCTGATTTACTGCAGACGATTTAGTATACCTACAGCATTGGGTAACATTAATAACAGGTGTGTTGAAAATCGCGGACTGAAAAAAATATACCATGTCCCACAGTTTAAAAGTTATTGAAGGTTGTATCATAATACTTTCGTCTTGAGTAGTTATAAAATTCATTAAAAAAAAAATTCCTTAAAATAGTGAAACTTTAACCTTCA
>FIZR01002826.1:0-40351 GCA_900060175.1 Ferrisia virgata
CGCTCAGGTCATTCTCTTCTGACACATTCCTATCTCTTGAACAAAACCTCTCCTCCCTTATGCCCAACATGCAAATGCCAAATCTTCATAACTCATATACTCTTCGAATGTCCCAAGTATCACCGAGAAAGAATCCTATATCTTACATCAAACGATCTTGTAGAAGTCCTGGCTGATGATGATCGTCAAAAAATTCAAAATCTACTATCCTTTGTGACCAAAACTGGACTAAAACCCCTTCTTTAAACAACTATCCCTCAATACGCCTCTGGCCTCCGTTGCAGAACATGGCGTTAAGAAAAAAAAAATAATAAAAAAAAAATAAATTGTGGATAATTTGCAAGGGTTTTTTACACAATGGCATCTCGATGGCTTTATATTTCAAACGGATCACACGAACGACGAACCTAAAATTCAAAACAGTGTTGTTGTTTTGAAGTTTCTAAAATATCTAATTCAAGATCTGATTTTTTCAAAAATATCTGTTTTTTTTTTTTTTACACAAGGTTTATGAGACGAAATATTATTCAAGTTTCAAGTTTTAAATATGTTGTTCAGAAATAAAAATAGAAAAATTTGGGCATACGTCATTTTTGAATTATTATTGAACAGTAGGGAAGCAAAAAACTTCGTAAAGCAAAACAAAAATTATAAAATTTTCGAAATAAAAAATTATAAAAAATAGCAAGTATGTATCTTTTATTTTAAAAAAATCATCAAAATACTCTGAAAAGCTTCAAAAATTTGCAAATTCGTCAAAAAATCTGAAAAATATTCGAATTAGCCAAAACGATATCAGATTTTTCGTAAAATATCCGTTAAACGGATAACTATCCGCAAAACGGCAACACTGAAAATAACTGCCATTTTCGCCAACTAAATCTTCACCCTGCACCCAACACCAAACATTGACATCGGGTCTTCGCGTCAGAGTCAAACTGCTGTAAGAGCAATGTGGGTGGGAATTTAAACTTTTTAGTTACCATAAACGTACTCATAGACATTTTCAATATTTTTTTTACTCAACTAATCGCATCATTTGAAAGAAAATTCAATTTCAAGCATTTTTCTCGCTTACTGGATGAATCTAGCGACTATAATTTTTAAAATATTTCAGATTCAACGTCATAATGATATTTTTATAAAATTTCACATTTATATAACTCAAAAAGTATTACAGATAAAGGGATACTGTAAGCGGCGTACATGTTCTAAATTTTTAGCTCCTTCGTTTCAGATGACAATCAATTTCGTAGTTTTTTTTTATTCTTACAATATAGTTGAAAAACTTTAAAAAATGTCATAAAAATTAAATTTTTTATTGGTATAGTCCAAAAAAATGTTTTCACTTGATGACATATTTGAAGTGTAAGGACCACTCCCACCCCATTATTAAAAATTGATCTGAAAGGTGTGTCCATGCTAGAAAACTGAAGCTAACCGTAATATGTAGAGGCAAAAAGGAGCTATGTACCAGAATTTTTTAAATTTTTTATCAGTAAGTGGGAAGAGATGTACAGAGGAAAATTGTAAGCCTTTATTACGCAAAAACCAAGAGGTATATGGAATTTTCTATGATACTAATTTTAAGGAACTCTAAATTAAACAATTGGCTATCGAGTACGCAAAATTTTTGAGCAATTTCAATTGAAATTCACATTTTTGAATAAAAAAAAATGTTTTTCGGCGTATTTAACGTAAAAGGTCATTTTACTGCTTTTTTGAAAAATAGAAAATCTCAATTTTCGCAATCTGCAACTTTTCAACCCCCCGTAGCTGATATTTAAGGACATCAGGTTGAGATTCTAATATTCCAAGAAATGTAAAAACCTCAAATTGCACTTTTTTAACTCTGTGACCGAGATCTTACACCATTTATAATGAGGGGGGGGGAGTGTAGTGAAAATATCAAAAAAATCGTATTTTTTTGAAAATTATCATTTTTTAGGACTCATAACTACATCTCCCTCTTTCTCCCCCACTTGAGGTGGGGGCACAAAATTTTGTACACCGGGTTTTCAACTCATAAGTCAATCGCCTTCGTGGGCTTGGTTAAAATCAACGGTATGTTTTTTTTCGATCCCCCTTATAACTTTAGGGTCAAGTCGGTATGGCATAGAATCATATATATTAAAAGAATCTTGTGGAAACCTTGGCCCAATCGCCCAGCCTGTGCCCTAATGGACCGATTTTGATGATTTTTTTCAATAAGTAGCTTCCTATGTCTAAAAATTTTTATGAAAATTTTCAAAATTTAAACACACATTAAAATCACCTATTATGATTTTAGGTACCCTTTTCCATATCATATTGTCAATGAAAACCAAGCTATTGCGGACTATCAAGCTACGACTGATGAAAGACCGTTTGGGGGTACTAGAACACCATTGAGACGATATTTATTTCATTTAATTTTCTTCGCGAAACTAAAAAACGGTTACCCTGCTCGATACTAACTAAAATCGGTCAATTTTAGGGGCAATGGACTTTGATTGGCTGAGGATTTGATGCATATGATTGTAGATGACCTTGGATCAAAATTCAGTGATACTCAAGTTTAGAGGAAGAAGAGGTGCCGAAAAGCTAAAATGACAAAAAATTATACGTTTTTAAACCAATCGACAGAGAATCAAAATTTGTGCAAAATATCCAAAAATCAGCCTCTCACGTTAATTAGAAGAGGATTGATCATGGAAAAATGCTACACCATGCATATCTCCCCCGAAAATTGAGCTAGAGGATTGAAATTTAGTATGTAGATTTAGGCTCCAATACCGGCCTGTAGTCCTACCATTGATCAAGAAAAAACATACCAGATCACACTTTTTTTTTTTATTTCTATTCCAGAATCAATTTAACATACACTAACAATAAAATTTAATTTGATTACAAATACCCGGGATCAGACGAGAACTGAAAATGTTCAAAAACAATTACTTACTTATCGTGACGGGCCACAGGTAGGCAAATCAGACACTACATTCGGATGATCTCAACATATAAGTAACTCATCTCTTAAGTACAACGATCGAAAATTTTCATCATATTCTTACCTATAACAAATCAAACAACATTTCGTTATTACTTAATCAATAAATTTATAATATAATATTATGGTTAGTTTCAATTTTCTAGCATAAATACAACTTTACGATGATTTCTTAATAAGAAATACGCGTTTATTCACTATAGCGGTGGAGGGGAGTAGGATGTGGGGTGGTTCTTGCACTCAACTATTTTTTTTTTGGCAACCCCCAACATTACTACTGGAACAGAATCAATAAATAAAATTTATCCGAGCCTACTTCATAACGTTTCAGGTTAGGTACATCTTCAAATAAGAAAAAGAAAGAGAAAAATATGAAAAGTTGAAATACAATAAGGCGAATGAAACTACTCCAAAAAAACACAGCCTGGAAAACAAACGAAGAAACTCCATACAAAGACAATGAAATACTCTAGCGAATTCATTTGGACACCCTATATATATATTCCATTAATGTACATTTCAAGTAGAAACTTTTTGTCCATCAAATTGAACTCGGTAAATTATTGCCTCCGGCGGAAGGGTAAAAAACCTGATAAAACCACTAATGGCCTCGCGTAGCCAAAAACTGGGTCATTTTTTGAAGGGAGTTTCACCCGTTCAACTCGCACCGTTACTTTATTCATTCAAATATAATCATCTCCAAAAGTGTTCAATGGGACACTCGTACATACAACTACATACCACACTGGGAAAAAAAAAAATCATTAAACGACAGTTGAACACACTGATGCGGTTATTGTTCACCATATTACGAACCTCAAGTATACGTATACGAAGAGTATAGCAATATCTAAGTACATTACATTATCGACGAATTTCATTTTTAGGAAAATACCGAGCAAGTGTGCTGGAAAAACCGAGAGAGCAGTCTACGTGCTATCAACTGCGTATACGTGTACGTATACGCTGATTCGTCGGATGGCTGGTTGGTTGCAAAGCGTATAAATATAAAACACCCTTCGAAAAGCAAGATATGTAAATTTTAATAGCACAGGTGTGCGAAGGGCAGCGTTGGTATCGGTGGAGTGGCGTCGTTGGTAAAATATAAAAGCCGAATATATCGCCTAATAACGAGTTTGGCGGCGAGCGATAACGTGCAGTTTAATATGATTTTGTAATGCTATTTATCGAGGCATAATACCATCGCATGGCGTTGGCGCTGGCATGCTCAATTTTATCCTCGAAACATACGCGAATGCAATTGAAATCGCGTGGTGGTGTATGGCAGTAGGGTACAGTAGCACAACAAACTAGGTAGGTATTCGTTAAACACGTAAAAGTAAGATTGATGGCGGATAATTTGTAAAATTATGTATACGTTGGCCGGAGAGGGAAAAAAATGATAATAATCCAACGAGTTGAATTGTTGTCCGGCGTATACGTAATTAAAACTCATAAACGAGAGGAGGGTTTCATTTAGCATTCTCGACGCGTGCCATTAATGAATTACACGAGCCTTAGGAATTTTTTATTTACTAAATGAAATTTTCCACCAACAACGAGACTTTTGCTCGTACTATACAGCACCTATAGACCTACGTTATTAGAAGCTCGATGATGTTGAGTAGATGGACATATCTTGTTAATGGAAGGAAAGAAGAGCCCATATTACGCCTAATACGTCATGTATACAGATATAGTCGTTATTTTAGCCAACAGCTCGACGACCGTCGACGATTAGATTAAAATAGATGAGATGTTGGATACACATATACAGGGTGTCCCGCGAGAGGATATCAACATCTACAATTCAAATACAACCCGGATGTAATCGAAAAAACTCGTTACGTGAAGAAAGGAGTAAATGAGTATTTTAAAAAATTACCATTGAAACGAATTTTCAACCATGGGAGTGGGTAGTAGATGGAAAATTGAGCTAATTTTGTGGTGGTCATTTTTTGACCAACTTCAAAATTGAAGAGACTATTTTAACAATTCGTTCAAAATCAATTCTTTCAAAAGAATAAAGATTGATATGGATTAGGGTTGTCCAGCCTAATAGAAGGAATTTTTTTCAATTTTTTTTTTCGGAGGTCTCACCCACTGACTTTTTCCCTCTATACTCCCCTCTCAGATGAGGGGAATACGTGCCGCCGAGGGCTGAAGTTTCCCCCTTTTCATGAAAAATTATCTAAATACTTTTTAAATTCTTACCTATGGCAAAAGTAAGGGGTATGAAGAGGACCAAAAATGTTAGTCGTATTTTGAGAATTCTATACTCATCATTAATACGTTTGTTCATCAATTAGGGACTGAGTTAGGCAAAAAAAATAGGCAAAAGTATTGAAGTATAGGTAAAATACACTAATAAAAAAAATTAACTTTTGCCACGTTTTTTTTTTTTTTTTTTTACCTAACTCAGTCCCCAATCGATGTATAAACGTATTAATGATAAGTATAGAATTCTCAAAATACGACAAACATTTTCGGTCCTCTTCATACCCCCTACTTTTGCCATAGGTAACGAGCTAAAAGGCGTTATCCGAGAGAGCTGAAATTTTTTTGAGTAATGTAGGAGCATAGAGGAAAAAGGTTTGAAGAAGGAGGAAGCTTCTTAGACAACCCTAATATGGATGGAACATAAGAAGTTGTACGAATTTATTTCTCTTCATTTTTTTCCAAACACGAAATGAAAAAAAAATTGTCCAGCTTTCAATAAGTACTATCCATATCGATCATCATTTTGTCTGAAAGAATTAATTTTGAACAAGTTGCAAAAATACCCCTTCAAATTCGGGGTTAGTCAAAAAACAAAACAAGCCTTTTCAGTCTGATTTTCACGAAATATTATAATGGAGCTGAAAAGTCGACAGCACCGCAAGGCACATTTACGACCCATATGCTAAATCTAAATAGCAAATTTCAACTTCCTAGCCCATGTGGGGGCGGGAGAGGGGACGAGATATGCGAGAAACAAACTCAAATAATAAGAAAAATCAATAATTAACAACTTTTCGGAAGGATCTAGGAGCTATACTCAATCTATATTCCAAATTCTAATTTTTCAACTAAATTGGGAAGGGAATTAGGCGAGGACAAGCAAAAATCTACATTTTCGAGGTTGAGGGAGGGTGCAGTGAGGCTGGAAATTTGGGACCCCCAAAAGGCATGTCTATAGTTCCTTACTAAGTCTACATATCAAATTAAAACTTCTTGGCTCAATTTAGAGGGGAGATAAGGGAGGAATAGTTTTTTTACGACAAATTTGTGTTCAATGGATCAAATTACCTCCACATAGACACCTCACACGATATTATTGGGGAAATTTTGAATTTCGAATACCCCATTTTTAATTTTGCCCAATTTTGGCGATATAAAATGCTGTAAGTCTGAAACGGGTGAGAGTAAGGAGCTAAAAATTTTGCTACAGCTTTTCCTCACCACAGGTGACATTTTAGGCCCGTCAGAAAAAAATTTCGTGTTTTAAACCGATTTCAATATTCTGTGTTTAAAAATTTTTTTTTTTAGATTTTTACAAAACTCAATTTTAATAGCACAAAATCCAAAATTTAACAAAATCAACACTCGCTTACAAAATGGCATACTTTGACGATTCCAACGATGAATCGGAAGTCGATTTACGGGAGGCTGCGAAAATTTCGAACCCTTACCAAATCTACACACCCAATTTCAACTTCGTAGCTCAATTTAGAGGGGAGATTGGGTCATTATTCCTTCTTTCAAGAGGTTTCAAAAAATGTCACTTATGGCACATTTTTCGCAATTCTCTCTAACGAACTATGCAAGAAACTTTTTTGAAAAATATTTCCAAAAATAAATCTTAAACTTTGCGTTGGTTTTGTAAGTTGAAAAAATTAAGTTGGAGGGCTGAAAATTTTTTTTTACATTTATTTAAAAAAATCCGCTCATCCCTGATATCCCCACATCACCCCTCAAGAATTGTGAAATGCCCCTGTTCTTGAATTTTGAAATGGACTATTCCCGAATGACCCTAAAATGTGATTTCCTGCTCAAAAACCGCCCCTCAAACCTTCCTCTTAATAAAGAGAAAATGTGTCAAAGCATGACGGAGGTAAAAATATATTTACGATAACGATTTCTCACCGAATTTTCCGGTCCATACGAGGAGGAGGAGGGTAAGCAAAAGTGGTTTCAAACCAGCATAGCTGCAAACCCAAGAAGGCTATATAAACTTTTTTTCTCTCAAAATTCGTATAATTACACGCACTTTCTAGTGGTGTTGGCGAGGTCTGATTAATCGGTTATTTTTCAAAAATCATACAACAGAGCTTCATTTCGTAATGAGCGAAACAACCGGATTTTTTAAAAAACATACAGGTTATTTTTCACGTTCAAGAACTTTTATTTTTGCATGAAAATTTTGAAGTTACAAACAAATGAATCAAGCTTTTTTCTACTCGTTTTTCCAATCAGACCATTAAAGGCCACATTTAGAGCCTCAATAATCTCGTACATACCAGATTCATATATAAGAAATAAACCACAGGTCGCGTCCACCCTTTGCTAGGGCTGCTCGCAATAAGAAAAACTGATCAAAAAGCCACATTTTTAATTCTATGAGGGAATGCAATGAGGCAGAAAAGTCGAGATCCCCCCCCCGAAACATCTATGAGGGAATACAATGAGGCAGAAAAGTCGAGACCCCCCCCCCAGAAACATCTAGGACCAATATTATACAAAATTTCAACTTTCTAGCTCAATTTAAACAGGAGACATGGGGGTGGAACAGCCCCTTTTCAAGGTCAAAAAAAGGAAAGGCTTCATATCACCTTTCCTAATTGACCCAGGAAGCTGATTTTTGGATTAAAAAATAACAATTTTTACCGCTCAACACCCCCCTCAAATTTGGGCACAGCTGAATTTTGACCGAAGGTCATCCCCACGCCAGAATATCGAATCCGCCACCAATCGAAGCCTATTTCCCAAACATGATCGATTTTGGTCGGTATCAAATTGAGCAAATGACTTTTAGTTTCGAGAAAAAAAATAAATATCTGACATGAATGAACAGAAATGACCGTAATGGCTTTTTAGTACCCCAAAACGGATTTTGTTGATATTCTTCCTCATTCACCTTAGGTCAATAGACCGTATTGAGTGGTTTTCACCGACAATACGACATAGAAACTCGGGCTAATTAACATGACAAAATTTGTTCGGTTTTCCATGCACTAATCCATTCGCATACTTGAAAATTTGTTTCGATCATCAATTTTTAAAACATTTATTTGTCCCTTCAATTATCAAGATGAACAACTTCTTCGCCTGACATGTTTTTTTGATGATACCCGATTATAGTCGAATCCCAAAATGTTTACATCCTCTCACCGGACACCCTGTATGTATATACTCGTTCCAACACGTACGATAAAGTATAGAATCTATCTGTAGAGTGGTTGTCATTCATAGAGATTTGAATTTGGCATCAGTTTTGCAATGCTACGTACGTAACATACACTTCGAATAGCGACACGCAAATGTATATCTAAATAATTTACTGTATAACGAGAATCGACGATGGCGATGATGACGACCTATACTCGTCGTATTTTCACGCTAAAAGCATCTATGATGCTCACGACCTCATTAAAATTTGGATACGGAAGCGTTCCGATGTTGATGGGACGCAACGCAAAGGGATCAGCAGGATATCGACGTTATAAAAAATATACATACGTGGTATAATATTCTTCGTTTTTATTTCACGGCCGACAGATCAGACTGTGTAGGTAAAGTTCTCGCATTAGGGGCTTTTTTTTTTCACGATGGAATATACGTTGACCTATATACTTATTTAGGGTGAGAGGCGATAATTTGGCTTGGATCGCTAAAACACAATGCGGTAGCTTTTTGGTTTTAAAGTTTTTGCCTCGACTGAAGGTATACACAACACACAAGGTACATAGTATACGCAATTTGGTCGGCGTACGAATTGCGTATGTATAATTTGATCGCGTATACCAAATAAATTGTTCATTTAAACGAGAATTCCTCGTTAAAGTAGATTTTACGAGGATCATCTTGTACTTTAATAGTTACCGTGTAAAGTTATGTGCGCATTTAGTGCTGCCTTCCATAAAAACGTTATTAATGGTACCCGTTGTTATAAAGTAACACTTCGCTAAATGTTTTCATTTTAACGAACTGTTGAAAGATGACGTCGATAAAAGTTCTTTTATTCCAGTTTCCAGATCTCATTTTAGATATAAGAATAATTTGTGGCTTTTGTCTGACGAGATTAATTTTTCTGCTTTTTTTTCGAGTTTTTGGTATGGATATTTTTTTTTTTCGTCTTTTGCCAACGTATTCTAATGCGCATCGTTGCACGAATTATTTCGTTGAAAAAATTCAAGTATATAAATTTTGCATAGACGAAATATAAAAATTGAAGATAGCGATACGACCGTCCAGGCCACGCAACGCGCGTAACCCAAATCAGTGTACAAAATCATATATTTTTTTCAAAAAAAAAAAAGATTGCAATTTTTTTGATGACAACGCCGAATACAATTGTTCGGCGTCTCGACATCGCCGCCCGCCTCTAGAAACTTTTATTGTGTAAAGTATGTTCACGTTGATTATATTTTTACAACGTGAAGACTGCAGAGAGAGAACGAGAGATAGGACGTACCACAGCGAACCTTTTCGATCAGTTAATCCGCGCTTCTCCCGAATTATTAAGGAAATAATTTTATCGCTTGTCGGCAACCCGACAATATTGTTGGTTATTAGGTTTGTCGAAGCTTTAGCAATCGATAAGGCTTTATTTCCTTTTGGTAGTGTGCCGAGAGACTGTACTGCGTCTTGCGTCGGTCGTATTGACGAATTGAAAAAAAAAGAAGAGAAAAAATACCAAAGAAAAAAAAGAAGAATCTAAAATCTGCTAACCGGAACATATTTCTTTACTTAGATCATTATCGTGTCGTCTTCTTATCCTATATATGAGGAAACTTGTTGAAATGTGTCGAAACTGGGACATTATTTTTCACTTACTGTAGTATTTGTGTACAGAGAGAGACAGACATTGAGTTGCCACCGAAACGAGACTATTCACATACACAGCGGTAAAAACTCCTCCTGTATTGTCTCGTTAATTTCTTAGCATTACGTCGCATCATCTTCTTTTTTATTTTTATTTTCTCGTCGTCGTCTGGTGTTCGTATCGTATCATTTTTCTACCACTATATCAGATACTGAATAAGACAAGAATCGCACTGATTAGTGAGAGGTATACTCGTACTATAAATGAATGATACGCTGGTATTAAGGTATACTCTTTGCGCTGTTTGCATTTTACATGAAGAAAGAAAATTTCTTCCAACGCGCGAGCTCTTTTACAGAAAAACACTTCGCGAAGAAATCTTCACATTCGAGTCGATCTAACAATCAAAACACACGTATCACTTTTTTTTTGAACTTTTTGATATTAATGTGTCATATTGAACCACGCGAGATCAAAAAATATTTTTTTGCCAGTTTCATAAAAATGGAAAAAATCAACCATTTTGAATTTTCTCAAAACAATTAAGAATACAAAATTAACCCTGCGTAGACAACAGATGCCAAAAACGGCATCTAATACATTTAGTATTGAGATGCCGTTTTTGGCATCAGGTTGTTTTTTTCAAGTTGTCTATGCAAGGTTAAGAAATTCAAAATATACGATTTTTTTACATTTCTAAACAAAATTTTACAGTCTCTGAAAAGCAAAAAAAATTGCAAAAAATTTTTCTTCGACGCTACGTTGTTTATTGCGACACATTAATACCAAAAACTTACAATTTTTTTCATTTCTTATGGAAATTTTAAACCAATTGGAGAGGGGGAGGAAAGAGTCCAGAGTCAAATTAGCGATACCAATTTTAAGCACGTTCATTTAACGCTATTTGGCACATTTTCTTCATTAGTACGCCTACTTATATAACTTTCGAAAAAATAAAACTAAAATTGAAACACTTTAATGGACACCCTGTCTAAACATTTGTACATATGAACATAATTTAAAAGGTAAAATCTGTCTTATTCCAAAAAGTAATACTCATTTCAGTACATTTAAGTGAGTCAGATATGCTAGAAGAAAGGTGGAGAACTACTCGAAACCCATATTATTCTTATTTCAAGCGCAGAACTAATTGTATATGCTTCAGATGAAATACCAAATGAAGAAAAAAAATTTGAGTAAAAAAAAGACCCAATATAACATATTTTCAGAGACAAAAATTTTTTAGTGAAAATGACTGTTTTAGGCTGGCAAAAAGAATAAAAAAGATGATTTTCAGTACTTCTGGAAGCTTTCCATCATCAAAAAAAATTCTGAAAAAATATATACCATGGCTAAGGGGTTTAATACCACATACACAATATACCAGGTGTTTCGTAATAAATCTCCCTTCTCTGATGCCAGTGATAGCTCAACTCATGAGACTCATATGTATAATGGTTAGCATACCCAAAAAATCAAAGGAGCTGAGCCATGCTATTTTAAAAATTTAATTTTCACCCAAACTTGCCGCTCATATTGAAAAATCATAGAAAAAAAAATTAGTAGAGATAAAAATTCGCTGTTTGCACTGAAACGCAGTATTTATTTTCGAGTAAGTGTGGTATGTAAATCAAGAGTGGGGGTACTGTAGTTCGTAAAATATGATAAAATAAATACAAAGAAAACATGATTAAAAATTTGCAACTTTTTTAATTTTTTGAGAATAACTTTTGAAAAAGCTATCATGAGCAGCTCATTAAAACATTTTAAATTGCGCTACAAGGCAATAGAAATGAACAGAGGATTGTGATGAAAAAATTAAAAGTGGGGATGAAGTGCTTGCAGTAGAAAATTTTCAATTTTTTGAGTTTTTCGTGAATAACTTTTGAAAAAGTTTTTATGAGCTCCCCACAAAAAATCCTTAAAATGACCAGTAGTGCAAACCCCCTCCCTTCACCAATCCATGGTCTAAGAAGAAACCTTGAAGGTTGCTTCCCAATGGAGGAAAAAATGTAAAATGTTAAATTTATCAATTTTCTTCTAAAATTTTCATGATTTTCAATTTTATAACATTTAATACATTTTTCTGACCATTGGGAAGTAACCTGTAATAGCTTTTTGGAAAACTGAAAAAATTGAAAATATTCAACCAATTTTTTTATATTTATACACATCGTCACAGTTTGCAAACCACTTCATCCCCATTCTTTATTTATTTACCACAGTACCTCACTTATATTCCTTGCCTTGTATTAAGTACAACTGCTTCGCTTCTCGTGCATTTACTTTCAAAATTAGAATTTTTTTTTTTCAATTTTTGGCCAAAAATAACTACACATTTTTTTTTTTTCAATTGGTACTTTTTTTCTACGCATAATGAGCCGCTCATAATACCTTTTTCAAAAGTTATTCAGAAAAAAATTTAAAAAGTTGCAAATTTTTAGCCACTTTTTTTAATATTTATTTTGTCATATTTTACGAACCACTTTACCCCCACATTTGATTTACATACCACACATACTCGAGAGTATGTACTGCAATTCAGAGCAAACAGTGAATTTTTAACATTATTCATTTTTTTCTATGAATTTTCAAAGTGAGTGGCAGGTTTATATGAGAATGAAATTTTAAAAATAGCATATCTCTACTCCTTCAATTTTTTGAGTACGTTAACTATCATACATGTAAGTCTCGTGAGTTGACATATCACTGATATAAGGGAAGGGAGGTTAATGCAGAACACTACGTACATTCTTTTCGTTGCTTCAGTACACAGATAATTGATTTTGAAATTTATAAATGCGTTTTGTGATGGAAAGATAATCGGAAAATTTGAAAAGATTTTTAGAGATGATTCTTGATATGGTCCATTATTCTTGCAAATTTGAAAGAATTCGGTTGAGAATTGTAGAATATAAAAATTTATAAAATTAACTCGCATTTTGAACCCATTTCGGATGATATTGGAGAGGAGA
Source organism: Ferrisia virgata (assembly GCA_900060175.1). Taxonomy (NCBI): domain Eukaryota; kingdom Metazoa; phylum Arthropoda; class Insecta; order Hemiptera; family Pseudococcidae; genus Ferrisia; species Ferrisia virgata. The sequence continues at coordinate 12,989 of FIZR01002826.1, forward strand.
GGGCAAAATTTTTACCATCCAGTTTTCACACCATAAGAACTCAACTTCCATTTGATAGTATGAAAATTCCACTCAACGGCTGATTCACCCTTTCACATCCAGCTACTCAAACGACGATTCCCGCGACTCTGATTCAGAATCTAGTAAAAGATCTGCATAATACAATTCTGATGAAGATGTGTCTGACATAACACAAATTTTTCCTCCTATCATCAGATTCTCAACTGTCATCCTGTTCTGGTGACAATTATTTTTAAAAATTCATAGAATGAGCCAAAGACTTTAAAAAAAAAATGAATTTGAACCATTGTCCATTTATGTTCGTTGAGAAGATGAAATCATGAAAAACAAACAATAATAATTAATTAACAGGAATCTAAGGTTGTGCAAAGCTAGACTGAACGCTTGCATCAGATAGAAAAATTACCCATGATACTTTCACAGCTTCCCAAAACAGTCAAAAGTTTTTCAAAAGCCTCGACTCATGCGTAAGCAAAACTTTAACGGATTTAGATTATTCAAGCTGAGTCTCTTCCTCCCCCCGGCCCCCTAAGATCACTCATACATTGTCACTAAAAAAAAAAACAATTATTTCTCATATTTCTCATTAACTTTATCTAAGTATTTATTTATTTCAAAACTAGTTAAAATCAAATTATGAAAGTGGTATCTGTACACGTATACACAATTATACATATATATCTAATGCAGAGAAAAAAGAATAATGGAAAATTCATCTAGATCTTTTAGCTAAAAGCACATTTGAGGAAAACAACTTTTACGAGTTACGCTTTGCTAAATTCTAAAATTGAGCCAGTTTTTCATTTCGAAATTAAACACCGCCTCACCACACCGCTGTTCGAATAAAGAGAAAAAAAGCTCCACATAGTGCAGCATAAAATGGAAAAGCTCGGCAGCCTTGTATGGGCTTCGTTGTTAGAAAATTAACAAATTGCATTCAACCACCTATAATTTAACCAATTGAAAGGCGACCTTTTCTAACCGAACATCACGAGCTTTTTCATAAGTTAGACGTTATTTTACTCGTGATGCTTTCTATTTTTCCCTCCTCTCTCTCTCTCTGCCTGCTCCTCTCTCATCAGACGAAAATTCAAACGCAATTTGTTATATGTAACGAACATTTCACTGTTAATGGTGAACCTCTAGGTATACCCTTGGCGACCAGTTTAATTGCTTTTTAACAAAATGGCATCGCGTTTATTCGGTTTTAAATCTTTTACAGAGGAGAAAAAAAAAAGCGTTCGCGTGGTTTTTTTTTTCTCTCCTGCCAAATACCATGCTATAGAGAGAAACGCAGAAAGAGAAGGTATAAAACGGAGGGGTTTTTAAAAGCATCGAAAAACACAGTATACGCGAAAATGAAAATAATTGAGATATATTACGACGATCTGGCTACGGCGATATATAAAGCTTGGTTCGTTCATTCGTTTCACGCCAAACACAACGCGAACGTATATTTTTCTAACACGAGTACGAGAGAAAATTGTAATGTAAAAGAAAACAGTGCACGTTAAAGTGAAGACCCGAAACTTACCACAGATTGAATAATACGCACGAGCAATTGAGATTACCAATTCATTACGTCGTCTTATTGGTGCAAATACGCGTTTAATTTCGAGGTGAAAAATCTTACTCGAAGCAAATTATCTACCAAGGTTCGTGATACCCACACAACACTACATATAGTTCGCATAATGCTCACGCTATATGAAAGATTTGCCAAGACCGAACGTGAAGGGAGCAAGGAGCAATGACAAATCATACACAGAGGTTTTAACTCAATCTAAAGAACGACCAAACAGAAGAAGAAGAAGAAAAAAGGCCAACGAGAAAATCGGGTAATAATTCAAAGGATTGCGTTTTCGTTACCGCAATGATGATTGATTACGAACGGGTCGGACGCGTACAAAAATCCGGACACGCACACGCATCACTTTCAATTCTTTCTCATTTCATTTTTTTTTTCCTCTGCTGGCCAAATGACCTAAAGACAAACAACCTAACCAACAATAACCATCGTCGTCGGTCGTATATATTTTATACTTTCATCTTTCATCTTAATCAAAATACGCTTCATTTTTTTTCCCTACTCCGATCACGTGACTAGTTATATAAACTTTCGACCCAGTTCCAAAGCCGATATATTAATAAACATTTAAAACCCTGAAATACGTCGCACCCTTCTTCTTCTTCTTCTTCTGGCCAAACGCAAATTACTACGAAATGAGCATCGAGTGAAAGACGATCCATCATTAGAACGTTCTCCTCATCCGCCTTCGACTCTTCCACCTACCTCGCAGTCCATCGAGTGCTTTTGCAATATGCATATACCCACGAAAGACATCGAAGACGACGGCAAAGACTTTTGTAAGTGAGAGCAAAAAAAAAAAGAGGTAGAAAGATGAGAAAAAAAAACACCAATAGCTAGAAGTTTTCTCATATATGCCACCGTACGTTAACATTTTCCTACACATATTTTCCTCGCTACTCCCTGCCTGCCTTTATGCTGCCAAATGTTTCGCGTATCGTTTCAAAATGGAAAATATTCGACGCACAATTTGGTGTTTGGAATTTACCGCTTCGCGATGCTGAGTCGTTGTCGTCGTCGTCTGGCGTTCGTCGCAATGATTAAGAAAACTTCGACAGGTCGAAATGGAAAAATATTTGCCTGAAAAGACGAACGAACACTTCGCGTGGAAATTTTTTTCTCAACCTTTTTCCCTTTACTCTCTACCCCCCACATGCATTTCTTTTTTTTCGTGTCCGACTTGACGTTTATAAAAGTACATATGGGTGTAATATATGCGTACCAGATATTTTCAAAACGTCCAACACAACAACGCACAGGGAGGAGGAAAAAACGAAGAAGAAAACACAATCGAGCATGGTAAAACATGCAGGAATATTTCTCGATGCGTGACCGAGTCGATTCTGTTGGCATATTTTTCGTATATACATTTTCCAATCGGCTAATCGTTTGTCGAAACGTGACAGCGAAATAAAAAAAAGAAAAGAATGCAAAGAAAAGGATAGCAACGTCAATCCGCCATTTCATTTTATCAAAAAAAAAAAAAAATTGTCTAGACATTTTTTTCGGGCCTACTCCGATATACCAATAAAATTAAAAGCCCGAATAAGTCGAGAAAAAAAAATATTTTTCCGCTTAATACGACCAGTATTTTCTTTCCTATGTACACATCAGAGCGCCGCACAGCGTACAATCTGTAGCAGGTTTTGAAAACACCCTTCGCCCCTCCATTCTATATTCTCGTACAGCGATCGCTGAAACGAAACATATTCGAGAAATTATTGCTCAGCGAGATATAGCGGAAAATTGCTCGAAAGAAGCGCCTGGCTTGGAAAAAAAAAACTTCCCGCATATAACGGACATAACTCCCCGACCAAATATCAATTTTCCGCTTGACAAACTTGCGAACTTATTTAAATGTCCGTCACTGTGTGTATACGCTGCTAACTTGTTCGCAGAGAGCGCTTTTTGTCGTGAAATAAAATTAAAGTAAGAATGCTCGATGCTCACGCTTATGCTCTCGCACAGACGTGTACACACTTATACGTAGTATTAACCTTATTCTTTTTTTTTTTTTTTTTTACTTTTTCCTTTTCGCGTGCTATGCTGCTTTTTTTTCACCTATTTTCCTCTTTTCGTCATTCTTCATTCTTTTTATCGTCGAGTAAAATTACACCCGAAAAAAGTTGTCACAACGAGAAAATTTTCCAGTTAAACGAATTTATACGCGAGCAATTGCGGGTAAAAAAAAGAAAAAAGAAAGAAGTAAAAATGGAAAAAAGTTCCATGTCAGGATACGACATCTTTTCAGCCGAATTTTCCAAGTGTCATGAATGCTGAAGTAAGAGAAGCAGAACGCCAAGGGTAGTCTAGAATTATTAAACGAACGAAGGTGAAAAGACGCGGATTTTTAGTACGTAGCTATTACAAATTTCAAAAGTATCAAAGTGAAAAGAAAAACTACTATTTGCCTCACCTTTTTATGGTACAAGCGAACTTACTCATTCAACTTTCAGAGTTGAAATTTGTATAGTAGTATTAATATTAAAGAACCGAAAATTTGCTTGTGTTGGCATAAATTATGATTAATTAAAAAATTTGAACTCGAATGAATAAATAGAATTAAATTTTAACCTTAGAAAATTTATTTGTTCAAGGAGAGGTACTTTGATGAATTTTGAGTGAAGAAAATCATTTTACCTTTTTTTTACATCTTTTGCACAAACTTTCGAAATTTTTTCACTTCGACTACCCCTTAGATTTCATCGAAGCAAATATGAAAAATGTTCAAATGTACCAATTTCTTTGACCGTGATAGTTGTAGGGATGTAAGGGATGGATTTTTCAATTTGCTGGAGATCACTTGACTACCTATCAATTGAGAAAAAAAACTTTCATTTTTTAATATTTCACCCCCTGCGATTTTTTCAATTTGCAAAACTGATTCATAGTTCGTAAATTTCCAAAAATGTAATTATTACACATATTTGTACCATAAATTATCATTATTGGCAAATTTTCACTATTTTCGCATTTTTCAGTATTTTAGCTTAATTTTTTATGTCATATAGTCAATCAAAACCAGGCTATTACGGTCTATCAACTACGGCGGTTGACGGGGAAGGGTGAATATCAACAAAAATCGTTATGGTATCCTAGAAGACTATCACGACCACTTTTGGCCAACTGAGATATTTATTTTCATTTTGTCAGCTCCATACCCACTAAAATCGATAAAATTTGGGAAACAGACTTATATTGGCGGTGGATTTAATATTCTGAAGTCGGGATGACCTTGGGTCAAAATTCAGTTATGCCAAAATTGAAAATTGTTCCTTTTCAAGCCAATCGGTAGGCAATCCAAAGTTGTATAACATCTAAAAATCAGTCTCTTAGCTCAATTAAGAGAGGAGATATGAGAATTATCCCTCCCCCCTTTTGACCTTGAAACAGGGCTGTTCTTCCTCTATCTTCTCTTAAAATTGAGCTAAGAAGTTGAAATTTAATATGCAGTCTTGTTATAGACGTGCCTCTTGTAGGTTTCGACTTTTCAGACCCATTGCACCTCTCACAGCCCCGAAAATGTAATTTTAGTTTGTTTCTCGCATAATTCTTCTTCAGTATGAGCTAGACAGTTGAAATTTACGTTCTATGGTTTTTTACGATTTTCTAAAAAAAAAAAACTGAGAAGGAACTTTTTTTAGGAAACATCTGCGTCCTTCTGAAATGAATGTAGGGCAACAATTTTATATAATTAAGGAGGTGCTTGAATGGGTTTTTCGTATTTTTTCAAGAAGTTTTTTACAAAATTGAAAATTTTTTTCGGTAAATTCATAGTGAAATGGGTCGAGTACACTAACATTTTTCCATTTAAGGTTGGTTTTTCATTCGTTTATACTCTTTTTAGGAACTCTAAATAAGTATCCCAACGTACAGAAGTACAATATACATGGTTTAAAAAAAAGGAAATGACTGAAAAATTGCTTTCGAGGGTTTGGAATGAATGAAATATGTTCCATTAGATAAATTTTTCTTCAGAAATATCTTTTTTTTTATTTTTTAAACAAATTTATTAATAAAAAAAAGCAACACAAAGCGATGCTTTTCCAGTCTAATTTTCGCGAGATATTATAATCACGAGAATTGAAGCGATACTTCTTTTCCCTAATCAGTATTGAGGGTGGGAAAGGTTCAACGGGACTAAAATGGCGAGTCTGTTAATTGAGCTAGGAAACTGATTTTTGGATAAGATATACAACTTTGGATTTTTTATCAATTGGGTCAAAAATGAACAATTTCTACGTTTTTGACCCCTCAGCACCATCTCCCCCAAACTGGGACAGATCTGAATTTTGACCCAAGGTCATCCCCACTCATATATATCTAATCCGCTGTAAAACTGAGTCGATTAACGGAATTGTACGGATTTTAGTCTATATCGAGCAGAGTAAATGATTTTAGTGTTTGAGAAAACAAATAAATAAATAGAGATAAAAATAAATATCTAACATGGCCAAAAGTGGTCTTAATGGTCTTCTAGGGCCTCAAAAGGATTTTGTTGATATTCACCCTCTCATCTGTCGCTGGTGGATAAAGTGTAATAGCTTGGGTTTCATTGAGAATAAGACAAAGAAAATCAGGCGAAAAAGACGTAGAATATGATCATTTTCCTCTCATGGAAAGAAAAACTTCACACATCCAAATGATTAAGAAGTCTTCACTCAATTTTTCATTTCATTTTAAATTCAATAATATTGATGTTTTCCTCATCCTATTTTGTACGTACTTCTCTCCAGCTTTGTCTTAGAAATTATAAAAATTTTGAATTGTGATTTAAAAAAAAATTTTTGATAGACTTTACATTAGAGGGACAGCGAAAAAAATTTTTGAATTCAAATTACAGCACATCATTAAAATGTGGTGTCATTACATGCTGGAAAATTATCGCCAAAATTAAAGCTCTCTGAGTTGATATTAACACGTGCCCGAAGGCACTCAAATTTGAAAATGTAACACTCGAGCGCGTGATGACATTTCCCACGGGTGACGCGTGGTGACGAGATATTTGTGTACGCGCTCCTCGTGACAAAAACAACAAAACCTTATTATTCATGATTCTAGCTAAAATTTTTTTTTCCACCAAGCAATTGGGAGAAATTTCGAAGACAAAAATAGCCCATAAATGTAATGACGAATATCGAACTAAAAAGTCTGAAATATTCAGTCATTATCGAAGCACTTTTCTTACACTTACGACTTAAAATGTTTATTTTTTTTATTTAAACAAGTTTGAAATATCGAAAAAGTACGTTGCCACTTGAATGTGAGTTTTTTAATTACATCGTTGTAACGATAGGTCGTGAAAAGTTTTCGTCATGTTTATTTTACACAATAAGAGATATTTCAGCTCCCTCCCTTTTCAAAAATTAATCCATTTTCGAATCTTCGAGAACTTTTTTTGTGTGTTTTATTTAACCTTCACTCTTCTAAAATACTTATCACTTTTTAAAGTCATAATTTACGATAGTTTCTCGAGTATAAATTTTTTTAAATGATTATTGACAAATTTTGTACCTAACGTACAAAAAATGCAGCTATTCATCGCTCGTTGGCAATAAAACAAATATCACATACAATAATATACTCTATGAAATACCCTGGTATCAGTATTGTAATTTTAAAAGAGGTCAGCATTGAATATTTAAACTGCTACAAAGCGTAAAAGCCACGATTATTCCATATCAGAGTCAAACCAAATCATATTCGATTGGTATATAGAACTGTATATTTTACCACGATAACGTAATTGTACGCTAATGGACAATTATATGAAAATATAGTCGCGTCGTAGGTGGTTTTTCTGGCGTTAATTTTATAACACAACGATGACGTGTAATAAAAAACCTATCCGAAGTAAAAATCTATCGAAAGGTTGTCATATACGTGTCGAGGCCTACGTCTATTACGAACATATGTATTTGATACAAATTCATCGTTTTCAATTTCCTCGCTGTAACAATTTTTGAAATTTATCATACCACGGTTGTCATCAGTTCAGCGTTCTAAATTAAAAAAATGAATAAAAAAAAAAAAAGCTCCAGATTAACGTTTTAGTCGTATATATTACATCCTGAAGATAACACGTACGCGTTCGTTCGCGTCGCGACATCGAGCGAACAGAGACTGAAATATATATATAAAAAAAAAAAAATGAAATTCACCGTAAACAACAAGGTGTAGTCACTCTCCCCTTGACTGAATGTACAAGCTCGAATAAAAGAGAAAAGGAAATTAAAAGTAAAAATACGACTGGTCGAGTAAAATATTATCTAGGGCGTGAAAACAAAAAAAAATACCTACGTATATATTAATCCGGTTGTAACGAAATGCGATGGCGAGAATTTTTGAGAATCATTTTCCTTGTCGCACAATAGAGGAAATTTCGCGCTATTTCGGTCATTCGCGAAAGCAGGGTTGGGCAAAAAAAAAAGTACCCAGCAGCTATTCCTCACGTTGCGTCGCGTTGCGCGCTAGCGTACGACAAGAAACGTCATATTGCGGAATATTAATTTTCATTTACTTTTCGTGATCGTGTTTCTCGCTCAACAGCGTGTACGTATAGTTCGAGAAGCTTTTAGATGAGCTCGTCGACGAGACTGGTAATGTTAAGGGTGAAATTCGCATTTGTTAAAAATATCTGAAGCGTTATCGAAGGCGAGATAATTCGACGACGACGATGATGATGACGATGACGATGACGACGAGTTCTTTCTAACACTACTTGTACATCAATTAAATTGTAGTGAATTTTATGGTAAAATCATATCGCTAAGAAGATAGTAGGTACATTGAATAGAGATGGTATTTTTTTTTGTAGCCTCTCGTTCGTCGTTATGGATTTTTCATCATAATTTTGTTTCGTAAAAAGGTTCGTAGACTTACTCGTACTTACTCATGTGTTTTTTCTATTTACATTCAAAATGTGTAGTGAAAAGATTGCCTGCTATGTTCGGTTCAAGCTAAAATTTAGATTGATTTCTAGCCTGATTATCCAGGTCATATTGTCAATGAAAATCCGCCTATAGGCATATGACAGACGAGAGGTGAGAGAAGAATCAACAAAATTCGCTTTAGGGCCCTCAAACACTATTGAGATTCCTTTCTATTTATTTTTCATTAATTTTCCCCCAAAATCAAAAATTATTTACTCAGCTCGATACCAACCAAAATCGTTCCAATTGGGCCAATCGCGCGCAGTTCAACGACGGATTAGATATATATGAATGGGGATGACCTTGGGTCAAAATTCAGTCAAGTCCAAATTTGAGGGAGGGGGAGCTGAGTACCTAAAATTGAAAATTTTTTTCGTTTTTAAACCAATTGATAGAGAATCAAAATTTACATAACATATCCAAAAATCAGGCTCTTAGGTCAATTACGAAAGCACTTATGGTGGGGGGGTCCCCATTTTCACCTTAAAAAGAGCCGTCCCTCGCATATCTCCTCTTCAAATTCAGCTAGTAGGTTGAAATTTGGCACGCAGATTTAGTAGGGATTTTCGACTTTTCAGCGCCATTACACTACTTCATAGACCAGAAACAATAGTTTTTTGAGTTTGTTTCTCGTACGTCTCCCTTCCAAGCTGAGCTGTGGGACTGAAATTAGGAAAATAGATTTATTTAGCGTTCTAAATTTGTCCTTTAGGAGTTTTGGCTACTCACTACAATTTCTACTGCTTCTTTTCTTTACTCCATGAATAGAACAAATCACGTATCTGAAATATGTTACGAAAATCAGGCTCAAAAAGCAACCAGATTAATTACGAAACATTTTAAATCGCTACAGTCGAATCTCTTATTCTGAAAGTTAGTATGAGGAGGAGGGGTTGCCAGGGGGTGAGGGGGTATTGCGGTGAACATGTTGAATGTAAATTTTTATTCCAAATACTATTTGCGAATACTAGTTTTATTCTACATTTGATATTTTTTATAGTAAACGAGAATAACTTGATTTTGAGCATTTTGATAAATACATTTTTCAGATTTGGGGCGCAAAGGTTACTCCAAGTGAAATTTTTGTAATAACCAAAATTGCAGAGCATCCTTCAAGGAGAAACTTTTACTTGAAATTTTTTTTCTTTGCAGAACCAACAGAAGCGGAGATACGTGTATTCCTAAGAAAGGGTGGTGGATTCTCGGAGGGAGCGAGGCTAGAAAAAATGGCACCCAAACTTAGTTTTGTTCAAATACGTTCTAGATTAGAAATCAGTCGTGAAATTGTTTTTTACATTTAGTACGAGCGAAAGCCTTTTTTTGCAGTAATGCGACTGTACTACATTACAAGATTTCTTTTTGGGTAATTTTTTTAAATTTTGAAAATATTTTTGAAGAGTTTTGCCAGGTTATTGATAACCAAAGATCGTGTACGGGTTTCGTTTGTTTTAAACGCCTTTCTTGTAATGGTTGAATAAAAGTGTTCGAAAAAAAAACACATAAAATGCAAAAAATCTAGAAAATGCGAATCTTTGCGAGTTTACTGTAGCTGAGTCAAGGGAGGTAAAATGCTCAAAAATAGCTACATGAGTGCTATTTCACTTCTACTTTCCAAATATGATGTTTAAATTATCATACAAACACAAGTTTTCGGTTTAGAAGGGAAAAATCGCATTATACAGTCATTTTTTTCAAAAAACACTACGAGGGAGTCTTTCAATTTTGAATTTTGGGCACTGCTCGTCATCGGATCATAAAAGTAGTTCGATACTCATGTTCTATTAAATTGGCTTCAAAAACGTGAAAATTACTCGATGGGGAAATCCGAGATGGCTGGTACCTCCAAGTCCCCCCTTCCCATGCAGATATTGAATACCTTTCGATCTAGAAATTTTTATTCATCTCCCTCATTGATAATACTAAATTTCACCCGCCACTACTCTACCATCATACCTATTGGGGGGGGGGGGGTGTTACCGTGCGGATAAGGGTTGAAAGCAGCTAAATTTCGAGTATATGTATTCTCTTTGTGATTCTGAACAACCTTTTCTATTGAGTATGGTCGTAAGTTCGTTCATTTCGATGTAAAATAGAAATAATCGAGTTTCGTTTCATTTTGGTGAAGGAGTCGTCTAATTGAAATTTCTCACATAGCTCGAAATATTCTTGATACTCCAAGCTACAAATTTTGTTTGAGAAATTTTTCGACACCCGTCATATGTGAGAAGATAGGAGTATTTCTCAGAAATGTGACGTAAATCCCCAGGTGGGGGGAGGGGGGATGGGCGCCTAAGCTAAATTTGCTATTTGGACGTCTGAGGACAGGAATCAATTATAAAATTGCTTTCAACATTAAGATGCATAGCAGCCTACTTTTGGTAATTTGCGATCATTCTGATTGCCCATCACACGACATATTATTACAGAGAATACTTACGATCAATTTCGTCATAATTTTGCGTATTTATAAGACTACGACAGATCCAAATCCAACCCCCTTTTCAACGATCGCATATACTTTTTGGGATACCACTTCGAAAATCGGCTCATAACAGAATTCTCTCGTTCCTCTCATATTTTGTACTGATATAATATGAGATAGTTGGATTATTATGCAATTTACTCAAGCTTCCTCTCTAATCATCATTTTCACAATACACACATATCGAGTAAAATAGAATAGAAGAGTCGCCGTACATATAGAGAAATAAGGGGTGCAATGAGAAAAGGTATTCGTCGATACATAACTCGAGGCATCGAAAAGGTGCAATATCGAAGGATAAATATTACCATGAATAACGCATTAAGTACAAATAACATTAAAGTCGACGTTTAGTGAAAATACTACGCGCGCGAATGTATACGTAGAATAGAAGGCGAAAGCAATGGTGGAGACGTGGCGTCCCCAAAACGGAAATTTATTCCAAGAAATGGAAATAAGATGACTGTGGAATAGAGATAAAACAGCCCCGATAGAAAGAACAAATTACCTTTGAAGTTTTTGACCCTACAGTCGGTGTAAAGTTTGGAATTATTTCTTTTTTGTCGACTTTCCTTATAAAGTATGGCTCCGGTACTCGCACACTCGTTCGTATTCTCCTTACATTTTTATTCTTCGACGAATACACAACACACACCGGCACAGCGTCTACGGTAGAGAAAAGAAAAACATTTTCGAACGAATGGGTAAAAGGTGGCAGTTGCCAGTGCGAGATTTATATGCGTTTTGGTCGTATCTCCATTCTGGTTTATTGGTCGGTCTCTGGGCACGTATATATTATGCGGCAAACGGTGATGCGGTCTGTTTAGTCGTAAATTTTCCGATATATACGTTTAAGAAACATTGTGTAGCAGGTACCATAATGTACATAAGCAGCAGACAAAATAGGCTGATATAGGCAAAAGAGTTTGATTTCGGATATAGATATGTTCGAAGGTGTTTTACGACCAAATTCGACGGAAAAATCGCACCTTTTCGAGAAAGTTATAGCACCTCGATAAATATTTAGATAAACGTTCTTTACTGTATATAGCTTAGGCGGTTGTGCGTACACATATACCATAGATAGGTATGAAGGAAGGTACATAGGTAGGTACCCGATACAATATAGTAAAAAAGCAAACCAATCCTCTTCGCACTTTCTAAAGTTTTTATACCTGCTATTTTTTTTTTCAAGCTATCTTGAAGTGCTTTCGCGAGTTACGAAAAAGTGAAGGGGGAGGAGGTGAGTTGAAATTGGCCTACTCTACCCTGCGTTGTTTTGAAATTTTCAGAATATAGAAATAATAATTTCCCGAAAAAAACATTTTTATTATAAAGTGCAGCGAGGCAATAATTGAAAAGCGTTTTTTATCAATACATTTGAATGATTAATTAATTAGTTAAATAAATGTTAAATTTTCAGTGCATTTTACGACGATTCAAAAATTGAGAGAAAAATTAAAATTAACTGCCTGAAATTGTAACTAGACTTCAGGTATAAACATGGCTTGAAGAAGCATAACTCATCCATCTACTATACACATATGTAAACTTGAGATGAAAATAGCATTAAATGAACGTTGGTTAATTTAAAGCCAGTAACCACGTTTCCAAAGACTACGAAATACGTGGTATTCTATCGAAGATATAAGCAGCAAAATGCAACAAGTAACAAAGTCGATAAATTAAATTTAAGCGAACGTCAAATGAAATAGTACATTTCTCAGATCCTTTACTTTTCAAACATATTAACGTTTCACAAAATACAGAAAACAATCACGTTCGTAGAATTCAGTCATCGATGTATAGTACACACCTGTAAACGTACAGAACTAAACATACTTCATTCATATTAAACCTCAAACCCTACCATTACTTCATTTATTACTAATTTTTGCAAAAGAATTAGCTTCAAGAATCGCTAATGAAGATGTTGATATAACTAAACAAATTACGCGCTTCAACACTCGCGTTAATAAAATTGCATAACCGATTCGCCGTAAATACGTGAATTTTGTAAGCTGACAAACAATGAATACGTAAACATTGACTTTGGTACTTCAATAATCTCAAAACTGAAGCACAAAGTACTAGGCTCTTTGAGCCTTTAAGGACTTCTTCCAAAACCAAAATATAAATATAAATCGACTACAATAGTACGTTTTATAGCCATGATAAAGTTTTAATACAGTCATTTTAGCTCAAAAATAACCTAAACTTGATCAAAATTCACGGAATGCGGAGATTACGTACACTGGTACTATAAAGTAAGTATTTCATCAATACTCCCGAACGTCCCTAAAATATATGCATATTTTGCCCCCTTTTTAGAGGTTAGGGGGGTGCAAAACTTACTTTTTCGACAATAACAACATTTTCAAGGAATAAGTTCGTTATGCTAAAAAATTTGAAAAATTGTTTCAAACAAACGCTATAGAGCGTTAAAAGACGAGCATTTTCATTACTTGAAATTTTTTTTTAGGTGGTCATGGGACGGAGTTACTGCGAAAAGAAAAAAAAATGGCAATTGAAAAGTCTTCTAGAAATGAATAATTTACGCCTATGCGAGTCAGGTATAAATCTCAGCGAGTCAAAAATCAAACGAGTCAATTACGTGAGGAAAAGGGGAGAGGGGGGGTTGTGGTCGCGAAATTCGATTTTGACAGATTTGGTACATTGGTGTCGATTTATGAGGTATAAAATCTGCTGTTCTGGTTCAATGAGAAATTTCAACTTTGGACCTCAAATTAGACCCAAAAATTAAATGTTAAAATTTAAAAATTCTGCAAAATGCACACGAATGGATATTAGATTTACTACATGAGTTTTCCAAATCACTGTTTTGGGATCTTGAAACTATTAAGGTCTGAGATAATTTTCGAGCTTGGTAAATTGACATCAATGTAAGAACTTTTGCAAATTATGTATTTTGAACCTACCCTTTAGCAGCCCAATCTGAGTCCAACGCTAAAATGATTATCAAAATCGAATTCTGCAACCACAAAAACCCCTGTATTAGACTCACTTAAATTTTAGCTCTGTGAAATTTACTCGCAAAGGTGTAAATTATTCATTTTAACAGGAATTTTCGATTGTCTCCTACTTTTTTTTGCCATATCTTTGTCTCATGAACACCTAGGAAAAAAGTAAAATAAGAAAAATGTTCATCTTTAAACGCTCGACAATGTTTGTCTGAACCAATTTTTCGATTTATTTAGTGTAACGGAGTTATGCTTCGAGAAAGTTGAGAGCTATTCGTATCAATTGGAGATTTTCAAAAATGATTTTTCCAAACGCCTCACCTCCCTCCCTACAAACTACTGAGAAAAAAGTTGAAGAAGTAAAAATATTCGTTTTTTAATGCTATACAACTTTTGCTCCAACACTTTTCTCGTAAATGCGTTATTTTGGAAGTAATTGCCAAGAAACCAAATTTCGCACACCATTGCATCCCGAAAAAAAGGGATAAAATATACATGGATAATAGGGAAGTACGGGAGAGGATGTCTTATGGTTTCAGTTTTTTTTTTTTCAGTTATTGATGCTGATGAGAATATGAAACTGATTGTAAAACTATCGATTAAACACTCGTATTTACGAAAAAGAATAAACTTCTACAAAGGAATAATCGAACCTGAGGATCTACTAATTTACAAAAAAAAAAACTTAAGATGTAAATTAGTCCTTCAGAACCAAAACATTATATCTTGAAAGTTTTTTTCTCAACTCGTACTATCCCAGTATCAGGAAGAAATGGCCATGTCGTGTCGTACATTACGTCACAAACGTACACCATGCTTACTCTTCTTGCTATGTTTGTGTGGCACGAGCGTACAGCTACGCAGCTACTCCTCGGTGAAGAGCTGCTGGCTGCCTTCGAAATGCCGAAATATTTCCATCCTTTGTAAACTTTTATTAAATTAAAATGCTTTTCACTCGAGAACGCATAAATATTTTTAACGAGCTGTAAGTTTAGGTTTCTCTTACTAAACGCGCTTTTTCCATTATTACTACACAGTCGCAGCTTTAAACGACTTAATGAATACAAACCCTTGCTCGTAACACACCACCCGCCGGCGCAGTCTCCTTCGTCTTTTATATTTAATTATGATTATGATTCCACCTTTACCTACACAAGGCCAACCCTTACGTAAAACGAATCGATTTCAAGTCGCGATTTTTGAGAATTACACGACTACATTCGTTTTTTAATCGTCGTTATAGGTAGTTTAAATACTGCGACAAATACTCCGTTTAATTTTTCAAAATAAAATTCTATACGTCTGAGCTTTCTTTATCGTCCTCGTGTACAACGACTACAAGGTACTTACGTAATGAAGAGATCCTCAACCCATTAGTTGATATTAAATTTTAGAGCTAAAAAAAGCAATAACAAGCAAACCAACACACAATCACATATTTACAAAACGCTTTATCCTACAAACAATTTTATGTACAAAAAAAAAAAACAGTTAGTTTACAAAACTAAAACAAACTTAGATTTGGAAATCCAATCAGCTTAGAAAATAGTCTGCGAAAAAGATGGAAAAAAAATCTCAAATATTACGCAGCATATTTTCCACAAAAATAAACCGAACAGTAATTTTGACGAAATAAACTTACGAGAAGAAAACGCCTATCGAAAACAGAATTCCACAAATGAAGATGGTAAAGTCGAAACGTTGCGTGAATAATAAACAGCTATAATTCTCGACCACAGCATATAGAAAAAGCCAAGGAAAAATGGTCAACTTGTAAAGGATGTGTAATTTAACAGAAAAAACAAACAATCTAGCTTTTTCCCTAGTGATATTATGTCTCCCTAAACTTAAGATGCTTACTAGACCAAATAGGGTAAATTTATACAATGGATTGCTTTTCATGTTGACGCAAAGAATTACGACGATGATGATGATGACGACGACGACGACGACGACGACGATGGTGGCGATGCGACATGATACGAAATTCCAACGAGTGGATATATCTTTAAATTTAATTTACTAAATTGTTTATCAGACAGCAAAGAAAACCTGTTAATATTTACATTATCCTGCGAATATTTATTTAACAAAGTCGGCTGAGCGTATACCAGCAAATAATGGATTTTGGTGCAGATGAAATTAAAGAGGTGAAAAGTCATAATGCAGTTGGTCTTGTCGTGTTGTACGATGTAAGTATTCTCGTAAATTAGTTGAACCTAGAACGGGAGGGGGATGGGATTGATAGAAATGCAATTTCTTCACGCATATGCCATTATATTCTTGTAAAAGACCTACTTTGAGATGTTCAATTGCTGACTAATGAAAACAGGAAAATAATTAAAAATCAATTCCATACTCGATTAAAATCTGGATAATTACAAATATCAATATACGAAAAATCCATCCTTTTTACTTTCTTGTCCATATCAAATAAAGAAACTGATTATAAATCTTGATGAAAAAGAGTTCTTTACGTGTAAAGTACATCTCATACATAAGCTCAAGTTAAGTGCACCTACACAGAATTAGAAAAAAAAAAAAAAAAAAAAAAACTCATTCAGTCAACGTACAGTGTTATCCCTATGTACAATACATCGCCCATATATCTTATTATGACTGATAAAGGCAGCAGCAGATACTGATTCGATGAAAGGGTTAGATTACGTGGTATAAGTATAATCAAATATACGCTTCTACTACGTAATAAATAAGCGATATTTTCAATATGGTCGAACCAAAGCTGTCCGTCAAAAAGGACAGGAGCGGAGGTCGTATATGTTAATGAGAATTTTAACCCAGCATACCAACGATTCAAATGTTGACCACTGAGAACGCTCACCTTTGTAATTTAATACTGTTCTAGAACGATAGCTCCAGTTTACATGACAAACCGATGCACAGTATCTAGATGAAATCACATTGCATAGATAGGTAATTGAAATGAAATTATTTTCAAAATATTTATCAAATTATCAAATAAGGGAAACATTTTGTTTTTTTTTGTGTACTCATTCATCGTGCGTTTCATTGAAATGGAAAAAAAAAAATGATGAGAACAAGAAGTAAATTTTGAACAGAAAAGTAAAAATGGTCCATTTTTGATCGATGCGAATCTCCCACAAATCAAACTTCTTTTGAGATTTGCAATTTTATCTGATTCAGGACAGGACAAAAGTGTAAAAAATGGTCCAATTTTGGAAGTTGCCTAATTACTACTCAGAAGGGGATAAGTGAGCTATAAGAACTTATACGTTTTTCCCAATAACCAGTAGTGACCAAGACAAACAAAAAAGATTATACGTACCAATTTTGTACACAGCACCAAGAAAATAATATAAATTTCTGAATAATTAAAAAATTTTGAAATGATAAAATTTCAAAAATTCCTTTAAAATCAAAAATGAAGCATTTTAAAAGCACTGGTGACTAAAATGAACAGAAGAAGTTATACAGACCAACTTCGTAACTTTCAGCTAAAATAAGATATAAATTTTTGAAGAAAATAAAACTATAAAAATTAAACTTTTTTCAAATCCTTAATTAAAAAAAAAATTATAACTCCTATTGATTACAACTTACGATGTTAGTCCATATAACCTTTTATCTCATCTTGATCACTGCTATTTTGAGAATGCCTCAATTGTCACATAAACTCAATTTTGGATTTTTTGACAATTTTTGAAATTTTTAAATCTTTTAGAAAACCTTATCTTCCTTCAGATGCGATGTACGAAACTCGTCCTGGAACCTTTTTTGTTCGTCTTGGTCACTATCATTTTTTGAATGAATAATTTTCTACATCGGTTCAATATGATTTACAGAATTTTTTGAAGTTGATATGTGTAATCCTACTTTCTGGAATTCAATTTTTTTCGGTCATGAGGAGAATAGGGTGACAAAGAGGGAAATGGTTGAAGGGAAGGCTGCTAGTGATATCCAACCCTCACATCCCTTCCCCTCATTTTTCCTAGGCTTGGTTTATGAATTCGTGAAGCCATGAAGGTAATTTTCTATTAAATGACGATTTTATCTTTGGAACTGATTTGTGAGACTATCATAAATCGATGAAAAACATTGACGGTACTTTGAATATATCATTTAATTTAGTTCTTGAATGATAATTTTTTTATATTCACATTAACTAAAGAGAAGTCCAAAATCTTCTACCACTTGTACAATTCCGAAATTTTTATGGAGTATTTTTACAAAAAAAACATATTTCCTGAAAAAAATTCGTAATTAATTGAAAAAGTCCTGTTTATAATAACTTATATTGGTATGAAGCCATAGCAAAAATTTTAATTTTCTACCTTCATTACATAATGAGATAGAAGAAATTGACTGAAAAACATATTTTTTCATGTATCTCTAGAAATAAGCGTGATGGCGGCCAAAAATTTTTGTCAACATTTTTTCTCGACAGGGTCCATCTTTTAGGCTAGGAATCATTCAAAAACCTTTCGCGGACAAATTCGACCTCCTTACTCTACCACATCCTTTCTAGATTTTTTAAACTTGGCAGCGCTATAACTCTAAAATCAAACGTCTGTAGGGGAACGATATATGTTACATAACTTACCCCCTTCAGAGTACCAAGTAGGCAACTCTCCCCACACCGCACGATCCGTTTTCGACATTTCAGACCAGTCAATGATAACAAGAAAATGAACGACAATAGATTATTTTCGTAAATGTTTAATTTTTATGTCTTGATATGCCGTGGGATCAGGGTCAGACAAGCTAAAAAAATAATATTCCTCACCGCAGCAGACAAAATACTAAATCTAATATACGAACCCGAAGTCCCGCGCCTACCAACAATGGACCTCGATTACGCAACAAAAGCAATTACGTAAAAAATAATAAAATATATATATATTTTTAAAATCCGCCCTCACATTTGTAGGTACAATAATCCGCGGGCGTAGAAACTTGGACTATCTCGTAGTATTCAAATGAATACTTTTTCCATTATTATTTCCTGGACCAGTACAACAATAAAGAAAACACTTTCGCTTTCCTGCGTAGAAATTTTTTACATCGCAATTTTTCCCTCCCGCATAAAATAATCTTTCTTGTACCTATATTAAAACCTCACCCAAAGCTTTATACAAATTACATTTTAGAACAAACCCAACGAAACATTTTCTTCATACATATTTTACAACACCCTTACAAGTAGATACATGGTTGTTTCATTGTACCTATAACAAAGAGGTATTTTTTTTTTAGCCATTTTCGTCTCGACCCCGTATACGCCATTGCGCACCGGTCATTTCTCTTCGGGTAAATATTTATTAACATTGCGGTTTACAATCGGTTGTCATGTCGCGTGAATATTAATTGTAAACCGTTACCGAAACGAAGGGCTATCACTAAATGCTCGTTGGTTGTTGGAATAAGCGTATAGAAGGTTCATATACTATATGGGAAAATCACGACGCTCAGACGTGAATACAAATCGGCACCATTCAAAAGTCAATATCGTTCAGTAAAATAGAAGAGGTAACGGCAAAGGCGGTGGCGGAAGTTAAACTCCATTAACAAAATGAACTCCGCTGCTGTATAACGTTCGTATAATAAAACGAATTACCTCGACAGTTGGGTTCGGGCCTTATTCTTGCCGTAGTATACTCTTGTTTACCTTTATAGTCTAGCTTTATGTGTACCTATACATGTATATAATAGGTACATAACGTATATCTACGTGTGGTAAGTATACGCACAGGTAGATAGGCAGAGATACCTACAACACTTTTGCGGAGACATTGTCGACAAAGTTACACCTACTTGCAGATAGTAAAAGGTTTAAATTTACGATAATTAGAACGTATGCAGAACTAAAAAGGACGTGTAGGTATACGAGCATTTGAACAAAGTTCATTATACGAGTAGTAAGTTAAGTATATCAAAATGTACTCTAGGTACAGGTATTGGACGGAGAGACCAAGTACTTTGGGATTTTCCACGATTTTTTAAAAAACTACGAAGCAAATTTTGTTTAGAAACGCCCTACTGAAATGGATGTAGCACATGAATATTTTACATTTTATGGCTAATTTTTTAAAGGCACTGAAAATTGAAAAAAAAAATGCTTTCAATAAATAAGATACACTTCACCTAATTGGACCCTCACTTTTTTTTGAACCTTTAATACCATATTTCTTTATGCTGGAATATTAAGTGAGAACCTGTGAAATGGATAAAGGTGGTGAGAACCAAACTTTAATGGACGAGGGTAGGTGTTCTTTAGAGTGCCACTTATTATACAGTTGGAAAAATTTTTTCGATTGTTTCACCGGGGCACCCCCTCAAAGTGTTACTCTGAGTTGAAAACCCACCATATAAAATTATGTGACTCTATTTCACGGGGAGGTGAAGCTGCGGCACTTCAAAATTGTCATTTTTTTAATTTACGCGTTTTTTCGAAAATGATAACTTTGAAGGTCCATAGCTCCCCCTCCCCGCGCTTTAAGGTAGTGGCATAAAATTTTGTATGAGGGGTTTTCAACTCAAAGTCAACCATCTCCGTGAGTTTGATCAATATCCGAGATATGTTTTTTTTTCATCCATCTTCCAACTTCAGGGTCAAGTTGGCACGGGTTAAAATTATTTTTTTAGGCTGAAATTTTTTGGGGGCCCATTTGGATTCAAAAGGAAAGTTATTAGGAGGTTCCCCAATGAAAACGTTCATTTTGAAAAATAAGTAGCACTCTAGTGTTTTCAGCCCATTGTACTGAGAATTTATCGGAAAAAACTTTTTAACTTGGTAAAAAAAGGTCTCGAAATACACGAAAAAATAATTACTCATTTAAGCACTTCCAAAAATCGTCCGAGAAGAGTAAAATTGAAATGTTATGCTTAATTATCGTATATTGATGCCCTGCGTCCATTTCAGAAGGGTATCAGTTTTTCAGAAAATCGTGAAAAAACACAAATAGTGACAATTTTTTAAAATCACTGAAAAATGAGCTGATCATGAAAACTTACCACCAATAGCTGGTTTGGGCTCAAATATGTTCAACAATTTCATTTTTTGGAAAAATTTTCGAAAAACTGTATTTTTCAAGTTTTTAAAAATTTTAGAGCTTCGAGTTAGTTTATATACACGATGGGAAGATAGAGCTGGAAGACTGAAATTTTTACCACATTGTTCTGAGGCCCCATTTCGGAACTTGACTAATTATGACCCAGCAATTTAGAAAGTTCTGAAAAATCAATACTCTGCACATCTTAGTGTCTAATCAGTCGTTCAATTTCAAGTTTTTTTCGAAAGTTCGAGGGTATTAAAAAAAAGTTACAAAATGACATCAAAGGAGCATGCTAAAAATTTGGGGTCTTCAACTTGACCCTTGACTCTCCCTCCTTTTTTTTTTGTTTAAAATTTCAAAATTTACATGAAAAATATTTTGAAGTCTTTTTCTTTCTTTTGATTCTTTTGGTACTAACGTGTCATAGTAGGCCACATATGAGACCAAAAAAAACCTTTTTGCAATTTTGTTGCTTATCTGAGATTTTAAAATCAAGTTTAAAAATGAAATAAATCAAATATTTTGAATTTTTTGAAAAGAAAAAATAAAAAAAATACTTTTACTAATCATGTCATCAAAAATGATCAGATTTCGTACTTTCACGTCATCAAATTGAAAAAATTAAAAAAAATGATTTTTTCCATTTTTAAACAGGATTCTGGAGACCCTGAAAAGGAAAAAAATGGTTTTTCATGTAAATTTTGAAATTTTAAACTAAAAGAAGAGGCGAGTTGGGGTTTATACAGGGACCCCAAATTTTCACCACGTTCATTTGACGTTATTTCGCAACTTTTATCAGTATACCACTCCAACTATCGAAACAAAACTAAAATTCAAACGCCTCAGTGCCTAACAAGTTTTGAGGAAAAAAATCACTATTTTTGCAATGCCCTGAAAATTTTTTCAGCGCTACCCCTCCCCACTCCCCCAGACTCTAAAAACAACCCCATGCATAAAACTGATTAGAAAATTTATTCGGCATTCATCTAGAGAATATGAGTTTCGTCATGGTTCAGAATAAGCTTGACAGAAAGCGTTTTTGCGGCGAACAGAGTAGGCAATTCTATTAACTTACGTACTACTAGCGGGTATCTAAGAAATTTCGAAGGAAGAAAAATACAACTTTTTCACTATATTTACACACCACCACCAATAACACCAAAAATCCTATACTTTTGACTTCGATGGATTTTCTCACAGTTCCTCTCCCTCCTTCGGCTGTACTACTGGTTAGTGAGAGCGAGCGATACTAAAAAAATCGCTGAGAATTTGAAAATGCGGCTCGAACGAAGCGAGGGCATCTATAATGAATGACAAGGATTCAAAAATTGGTAATAAGGTAAATTTTCTAGAAATCAAGAAAAACAACTAGAAAAAATGAAAATAGCTCAAGAGAATCGTGGGTGAAAATTTTTTTGTTTTGAATGGACTTAATTTTCACTGGTTTTGAATACTTTTCAGCGTAATTTCGCTACTTTTTATTGTTGATTCAGTGAATTTTTTTTTGGATGTATGTTGTAAGCAGTACATAACAAATATAAATAACCTCAGTAACTGATTTTTTCAAAAATTTCACCTTATCTACGTGAAATTTCAGCTACTCCAAAATACACATACATATAATTTTCACACTTGGATCATATCCTCCCGCAAATTCATTTCATTGTAAAAAAAAAATCCACTTTTATGTACAAGATATTTCACAGACCAACGAACATCACCATTCGAATACGAATAAAGACACAAAGTAAGTTGACATTTTCCCCCCACAAAGATGTAAAAATGACGATACGACTGCAGAAGACACGACGCGACGTAACGAAGGCGAAAAATTTCACAAAATAAAACCTTCGCTGCACTCCGCTCCGTTTACCCTTCACACCATACCATTCGAATACTGCAACAATCGCACCACTGGGCGAGAAAGCTGAGATTAGGCTGTGGATGGATAATACAATGAAAACCATAACGTTTCGGATAACGTTCCCAGTTCAACCATTGTATACCCGGTGAGATGGCATAACCATGTGCCCGTGTATCGCTGGAAACCTCAAATCTCCACATAAAAACAATTCAATTTCCCGCGCCACCGCCTATTAATACATTACACCACTACACGGAAACTCGCAGGTACGTAGAGACAGAGACACCCGGGCTTGAAATCGTAAAGACCCATTTTCAAAAGCTTGTGCATTTTCCATCTAAAACACGCCGTATACACAATCGTGAATACGAATTTATTGCCCAACAAGGGAACAAAACTCCGCTCCGGTAGAATGGCAGGTAAACGTAAACGATGTGATCGAATCTGCGGTAAGTACCCACCTAGACCTATCTATCGTTTGCTCCTATTGTTCGACCAACAGAAATCATCTCCTTGTCGTCGAAACCCAAAACGAGAGAGAAACATGTATCATTATACTATACATAGGATTATCGTGTTATTATAATGCTTTAGGTAAAGTCGTCATTATCGTTAAAAGGGGAATTTATACACTTTCGTCTCCTTCCATCAATTTCTCTTATAAATTTTCAATTAGTACCATTTCGATGAAAATTTACACCAAATACAGAGAAAAAAAAACCTTCAACCAACAAGATAAGTAGGTACGTTTCGTTTTGCAATTGTAATATGAAATTTAGATACAGAACATCATCAATATACAGGTATTTTATACACACGTACATGCATAAGAAGATCTTGAACGTTTACCGAGTACTTACGAGTAAAACAACGTGTAATTTACGTAGCGCGTATCGCGAGGTTATTTCCCTTCGGGTATAATTACAAAATACGATAGCGCTATCGCGAAAATAAACACGAAGTAAATCTCACCTATTATGAAACTCTGCCAAATTGAGTATACCGAACTATGTACCCAGCTACCTGTACCTAGCTATAATACACTAAGACGTACCTACCTACCTACCTACCTATCTAATAAGAAAAGACTCTAAATTAAAAATAAAATTGCGGAAAATATTTTAAAATTATCGCGACACTGTTGGTCATGATTATGGTCTCACTATCACAAGACTCGAGCTACGACGAAGGTGGCGACGTTGAATTAATTAATAATTTAGTTTCACTGTTTTTTTTCTCTTCTTCTTCTTCTTCTTCTTCTTTGCTTCATTCTCGTTGTTTAATGTTTCGTAATTGAAATGTAGATAATTGAGGGTTGAGAAAATCTTTGTTAAGCTTTTCGCGTGACACGATGTTTATTTATAATGTTATAGCGCCGGTGTGGTATGCTTTTTTTTTTCGCGCTAAATTTATTCCGTTAAAAACAAAGCATCGTTTATTTTTTTTCCTTTTTTTTTTTTCTTTCTTTTAAATATAAATTATACGCTGACGTATCATTTATAGTTATGAGCGTGCGAAAGAACCATACAACGCAACGTACACATACGTATGCGAAACCATATAAGAAAAAATTTCTTTTATAAGGCCCCATGCGGACACTTTTTTTTATTACGATTATTTGTTAAAATGAAAAGCTATTAAAAGTGGATTTTTTTTTTCTTCTACGAAAATGCGACGCGATGCGACACGAGGTGGCCTTTTAAAAGGTTCGAAATTGTTGCCAGTTTCATTAGTAATACCTAGACCTAGCTACCTACCTACCTACCTACCTATAGACCTTCGGAGAGCAACATACGTGTAGTGCTTTTCCCCATCCTATTCTTCTCATTTCGCTGCTACATGTTGATGTGTACGTGTAACAGAAATAGGGATTTTTTTTTTCAGTTTGTTAAAGCTGTCCCTATGTCCCAATGGAACGACCAGAGTAGGCCATTAATGCGGTTTATTCAAGCAGTGTCAAAGGGAGTGGTGAAAAAGCAAAAAAAAAAATGACAAAAGCAACAGATTTTTGCCACCAGACGTGACGCGACGAACGACCGGTCGATTGCAGCGAATGAATTTCAACGCGAGAAATAATTATCAATAATATAAAACTTAAAATGAGGGTGGCTGTAAAAAGAACACTGCCCTTTTTTTTTATTTGTCAACCAACTTTTTGCTAAATGGTTGGGAGAAAAATGAATAGAGGAAACAAAAAATGAGATGAAATTATCGAAAATAATTTCGTATAAATAGAGTGAAATATACAAAATAACAATGATTACACCTCACCCTCAATTACGAATATCTTCTATTTTTACTTCACGCTTCCTATACAATAATCCTATTTGTATAAAAAATGAAAAGAATCCATCACTTTTCATTCATTGCTTCTCTACACATACATACACAATTCGTCGAAGCTGCCAAATTTAAATAATTGCGTCATTGTTACGTGCAAAGCGAAATGAAAAAGGGTTGAAAAACCAAGCAAGGCGAAGATAAAATTCAAACAAATAGTACACGTGAATTCTTCGCTTCGGTCTTCGTTGCCTGCGTTAAACTCGTCATTAATTTCAGTTAGCGAAAACGCGAACATTTTCTTGATAATATTACGAGGTGGTCGGGAGTTTTACTATTTCACTAAGCATACGTATACATACAAATTTCTGAGCGAAATTTACGAAAGAGTAGACAGAGTAAAGTTGCAGGGTGAAATAATGAACGTAGCCTGCGCCACGTCTCGTGACAAAAACCAAGAACCCAACAACACGTCTCGACGAATAATTAATAATATTTTAGAACGACAATTTAAAATCAAGCCGAACGGTTTTCAGTTCGACGCGAAGAGTTGATCGCTAGCGACTCGACTCGACTCGATTCGTTTTCCTTCGCAAAGCATAATTTGCGTAAACGTACACAAACCTATACAGCAGCACCAGGTATCCTACGTATATACATATTTATACAGGGTATTCAAAAAATGTTCAGTACACATTCACAAATCTATAGGGTGATTCAGGGCAGCAATAAGGGATTTCAGCAAATGACTAGGCAACACATACCGAATCTATGTACGCATGTGTGTACAGACCATGAGTTGCAGGGGCTGATCTATTCTGATTCAAAAATTTTTTTCACGATTTTGTTTGTTTTTCAAGCGAGTACAGCTTGAGAAACAAAGAAGGCAGAGATTTAGAATTTATTTGAGGAAAAAGAGAATTTTATCCGGATTACCATAATGTAGTTAGTTTTTGTAATAACAGAACAGTGAAGCAAGCAGTTGATGAAATAATGAGGAAAACCTGCACCGAAACCCTCAATTTTCTTGATTTTTGTTAAATTATTCAAAAATTTATTCCCATGAGACATCAACCAAATTAATGTTATTGGAAGAAAAAAGTTAGCTCTTTTCAATGCCGCAAACCTCATCTCTCTCTCTATCTAACTTGGAAAAAAAATTATGAGCATTTAAATTTCAAAAAAGAGAAATGAAATTTTGAAAAAACTCCATTTTTTACTATCGTTCAGAATTTAAATGCTCGCAATTTTTCAACTAAGTGAGATAGAGAGATCAAACTGTGTTCTTCCAAACTGATGAGTCATGAGAACAAATTTTTGAATAATTCACCTAAAATGGTAAAATGTAAAGGTTTTAATGTACGTTTTTCGCATTATTTCATCAACTTTTTGCTTCCTTCAGCTGCTATTACAAAAACTAACTACACCACGGTAATTCAGATAAAATTCTCTTTTCCTTCGAATAAATCCCAAATCTCTACCCATTTTGGTATTCAGGCTGCAATCGCTTGAAAAACTTGTACGAAATTGGAAGAAAAAAATTGTTTTAATTAGAGAAGCTCAGCCCCTGCGTTTTAGAAGATAAGTGAACATACGTACATAGACTCGGTATATGTTGCCTAATCACTGGGTGAAATCCCTTACTTCTGCTGTGAAACACACTGCACATACTTGAACCAGTATTGAACATTTTTTGATGTTCTGAGGTTGAGTGGCAATGCAATGAGGCTGAAAAGTATCTACATACCGAATTTCAACTTCCTAGCTCAATTTGGAGAGGAGGTAGGGGAAGAACAGTTCTCTTTCAAGGTCAAAAATAAAAAAAATCCTCATATCTCCTATCTTAATTGACCTAAGAGGCTGATTTTTGGATATGGTATGCAACTTTGGATTGTCCATCGATTGACTCAAAAAGAAACAATTTTTGAAATTTGGACATAACTGGATTTCGACATGAGGGTAACCTCACTCCAGAATATTCAATCCGTCGCCAGTCTAAGCCCATCTTCCAAATTTGATCGATATCGAAGTGAGTATATGATTCCTAATTTCGGGGGCGGGGGAAATAAATAAAAAAATATATCTGACATGGCCAAAAATGGTCGTAATGGTCTTTTAAGACTCCCGATGGATTTTGTTGATACCCCCCCCCCCCACAATACACCATAAGTCGATAAACCG
>FIZR01002834.1:0-34835 GCA_900060175.1 Ferrisia virgata
TTTTTTTTTTTTTTTTTTTTTTTTTTTTTTTTTTTTTTTTTTTTTTTCATTCTTCATTAATCTAAAGAGCATAAAAGTATTGAAAAAAATTTCATAATGAAGTTTACTGGGCGTAATTACGCTGTAATTCCGATAGGTATTAATGTATTTTTTATGTTCATGAAAAGAAACTAGGTTATAGGAAATAGTAGAGGGCTAGGGCGCGAGAAAAATTGGTAAAAATTTAAAAATTTAATCGTGTATGTTTGGTCGGTAGGTATAGGTATAAGTAATGGCAGCCTTGACCTAAACTTGAGCTTTCCGTTAATTAACTCTATCGTAAGTTTATGCTTATGTGTGTGTACCTCTACCTACATACGTGAAAGACATGTAGAAGTAAATTGTCAAATGTGGTAATTTATTATAACGGTAAATACGCCACGGTATGTACAAATATCCACAAAACTTGTCGTTGTAATACTGTAATTTTAACCCCGTTAAATTTTCTTTTTATAAAACCGGTTGAAAATTTATCCGCGTATACGTAATGTTTATATATACTTACCTAATAAATACGCAGGTATAAATTTTAAGCTTTTTGCGATGTACTTGAAGATATTACGGTACCTAACCAACCGTACCTAGCACTTATGTCTCGAATTTATTTTTTGAAACAGAAAAAAATCTAAAATAATGCGCACGTTTGGGTCGATCATTTTGTTTTTGACTTTTTAAATAAGGCATAAGTTGAATTTTATTTCAGAAATGAAAATTTGCGAAGTATTGTACAGTTTTGAAATGGTTTAAATACTTTTTTTTTTTCTTGGTAAAGAACAGAAGTTTTTTTTTTATTTTACCAGAACAGAAGTACACCGCAAGCAGTACTTCAGTCGTGTCTCGAGTAATTTTCATTTCGAAAATATATCAAAAGTGAAGTATAGTAGAAGATGAATCACGTCGATGATGAAGAGGATCGGGTGTTGATTAGCCGTTGTTTGATGTCGAAAAGCTTCTTTGATGTTTTTAACCATGCTGACGGTTGTCTTTTTTTCCCTCTCTCCCTCGCTCACACTCTGTCTGTAGAGCTCATCTCCATCTCCTTTTTATGATGATTTCTTTCAAGCAAGAGTTGAAATATATTACATTGAAGTCAGTGTTCGATGAAGTAGGTATTCTGTTCGCCATTGTTGTAGAAATGCCATCATTTTTGTAACTTGACGTTTCTTTATGTATACGTACATTCGTTTAGTTACCATCCACAGTTGCTTTTGATGATATGGGTACATGGCAATGGCAAGGGTTTCCTCTAACTTGACTTGCACCTACTCAGCGCTACATAATATTTGTTTTATCTACATGTAGATTCATATAAATTGGTACCTATATCTATGAGGTAAGATACATTAAAAAAGAAATACGTATGTAGGTACAGGTACGTAAGTATTGCATGTTAGCATGGTTGGTAAGTTGAACGTTTTGAGTGAGCATTGTTTTTAGTTGTATGTATTTACCAGACATTATAATCGTTGAAGCGATAATTGAAAAGTAATTAACCGATTGTGAGCCGTCGTCTTTGTAACATATTTTTAAGATAATAAAATATGAGATTGTTTTCGTCGATAAATCAATTTCTGGTTGTGTTCGGATAATAAAGGTTATCGTCGGAGTTGAAATATTATTGCTACGAAGTCGATGTCGTACCATACATTTACGTATGTAGTTTGTATTTGAACGATTACGTGGTTTCTTGATTTTATTACGGGGATTTTGTAGCCATTGTTGTGCGTTTTTTTTTGGTCGATCGTTTTTGAAAAACTTGGCCAAGTTGGAATTTTTCTAAGGTTACGAGGAGATCGAAAGCCTTGTATTTTCTTAGTATGTATTATCAACCGATTACGCAGATGTGTACCTCTGCCTATCAAAATACATATAATCTTGATTTTTCTAAAGTAAAGGAGATAAGGGAATTGTCTATTCATAAAATAAAAAAAAACATGCGCAACGGGATGTTTTTTTATTCAATAGTGGTAGAAGTACGGGTAGATACTGAAAAGAATCTCCGAAATCCCAAAAAGGTATATTTAGAGCACCTACTGAAGGGTATTCTTCGATAAGTATAGCATAAAGCCCTTGATCTCAAATTCAGAGGCCTATCGAACGGGGCGGAGGGTAGCCTCCCCCCTCCAAGAACTTGAGAGTTGGAAAAATTGGGTGGCAATTCGTAGAAGTTGGAAAAAATGAGAAGTAATGGAATGTTAGAATCGGTGACAGTTTCACCGAGGAGTCTCTTTGGATTTGTGCCCACAGTGGCCGATTTCATTTCCCAATATTTACAGTCATTTTTCGACCCATGAAGATATGTATTTAAGTTTACCAAAATATCCAACGAAATCGAAATGCAGAGGCGTACCAAATAGAGGGGAGGAGGTGTCTCATCGCCCCAAGCGTTCCGCAGTTGGCAAAATTGGGTGACAGTTGGTAGAAGTTGGAAAAAATACAAATTAATGGAATGTTGGCGGAACCTTTCTGGATTTGTGCCCACAGTGACCGATTTTTAGGGGTGAAAAGTTTTGAAATTTTTATTCCAACATTTTCCAATGTTTACAATCATTTTGCCACACGGATCGTATATTTTCGCCTCATGTTGAAATACAGATGAAAATATTCAGATATTGAAAGGAGGCTTGTATCAAAACTGGTCGGTACTTGACTTACATGAGAGTAAAGTCACATTCAAAGGAGGACACTTTTGGGTTTTAGCTTTCTTAGATGGTTTTTTGAAAAATAAATTTTAAGTATACTTTTTGGCAGAATGGATCAATCTTAACATGCAATAAAATTTGGCATTTGGAATTTACCAATGCGCTAGAGCATCGTTTTTTCACCCTCTATTCCTAATGTTTCAGAGAAATTTTTCCCTCACTTTGTTCGGGCGTTATTCTATCTTTCATTTCATAAAGAAATTCGTTGAAAATTCTTCTCAAGTGATAATTATAGCGTGACATTTTCGTCCCTTATTTTTTTCAAATGGTGACAAAGAATGTTTTGCCTCTGTATGCGAAATATGCAAAATCGTCACTGGTTGAAATTGGAGAAACGATAAAATTCCAGAATAGTTTGATGATGGCGAGTTGTAATTATGACTTGACTGCAGTCCTAAATTTGCCAAAAAAACGCAATAAAATTTAAATAAATAGGCATGAGAAAATTTTAGAAAAAAAAATTATTATTAAAAATGTTATCTTGACTAAAAACGTACGTTTGTAAGTGCTAAATAAATTTTTTTAGCTATGAAACTTGCTTTTTTGCAAATTTTTTGGAAAATTTAGTACTTAAGCTACTCATAAAATTTTGAGAAATCATTTGGAAATTTTGAAAATTGGTTCGTAAATTTGAAAAAAATCGTTGATAAATTTGAAGCTCGCGAGTGAGGTAAATTCAAAAAATTAGAAAAACTGACCAAAAACCCCATTTTTTTTGAGCTGAGAAGGGTCGCGAGAAGGCTGAAAAGTTGAAACTCTCAAAAGACACATCAATGATTCTTACTGAATCTACACGCCAAATTTCAACCTTGCAGTTCGATTTGGAGGGGAAATATGAATGGGATAAATTTGGAAAATTAGAAAAATCAACAAAAAACCACTTTCTTGGAACTGTGAAGGGTTGCAAAGGGAGCTGAAAAGTTGAAACTACCCACAGACACATTTGAGCTTCATGCCAGATTTCAACCTCCTAGTTCAATTTAGAGGGGAGATTTGCGTGAGGCAAACTCGAAATATAAGAACAGTGGTCTAAAAAATCACTTGTTTGGTGCTGGGAGGGGGTGCAATGGGTCTGAAAAGTCGAATCTTCTAGAAAAAAAAAAAACAAATCTATACATTTAAAATTTCAACTCATTAGCTTTATTTGGATGGGAGATAGGGGCGGAAAGGTCAGTTTTCAAAGAAAAAAAAAGGGACTCCCTCCATCTTCCTTTCTAATCAATCTAGAAGTCAATTTCTGTCAACTGGCACAAAAAAAAAACAATTTTTCCCTAAGCACTACCTGTTTAGAACTTGGGAATATCTGAATTTTGACTCACATAAAAATATCAAATCCGCTACTAATCCTAGCCTACTGCCAGAATTTGACCGATTTTGGTCGGTTTTGAGCTGAATGGGAGGAGAGTGAAAAATAGAAATTTTAAAATATCTGATATGACCAAAAATGGTCGTCTCAATGGTCTCCAACCGCCGTAGGTCGATGGTATGTAATAATGCATTTGAGACTTTTTAAAGGCTTTTGATTGTTATTCGTTTTTTTGAAGATACAGTCGAATGAGCATGTTGAAAATTTCGGTAATTGCAACTTTGATAAATCTAATTCAGGGTAAGCTTCTGCGAACATAAAAATAAAATTCACTCAAAACAGCTGTAATAGACAATTTGAGATGTGAGATGATTTTCCAACTTTACCACTCAGGCCCGTATGCAGGATTGTTCTAAGGAGGGGGGGGGGGGTAAGTCGTGTCACTATTTTATTCAAATTTTCAATACCCAAAAATATTGAAATGTAATGGTTTAGTCAAAAATACCTGTGTCCTGAGTGAAGGAAATGCGAAAATTTTAGAAAAAAGTTTATTTTTTAGTTATGTTTGAGTACTTTACTCTGTCTTTTGGACTTGATAGCCTTATTTTCCCCAAATACATATTATGACTCCAACGTTTGCCAGTTTCTGAAATTATTGCTAAAATTTTGAGTCTCAAGACTTCTACTTTCCTACCAACCTGATGGATTTTTTTTTTTACTTCATTTCTTCGAACAAATAAATATTCATACGTGATCGAAAATCAAATCGAAGTGATGTATAGAAGAATTAAATTTTATAAAAAAGAACGATCATCGCATAGAGATAGCATCAATCAGTCGCTGTACTCTATCAGACATTTTATCGTTTCCTTGCCACGAATGATAATTTTAGGTACTTCATCCCAGTAGGTAGGTACGTAGGTATGTATCTGTATTATAGGCTAAATTTCGTCATCGGCGGAGAATGCTCAACATAGATGGAAGTTCGATCAGGGAGGAAAGGAAGGACATCTAAACCGAAACTGGATTTCGAAAAAGGGATGTATGGTTGACCGTTTCGGAAATTCATACAAAATCGTCGAACTGTGTGAGAACCATGTGAAATGATTTGGTCTGTTCGAATTAATGATATAGAACTGGTTTACCTGCTATTCACGTTTCGGATCAACTTTTTTCCTTCTTCTTCTCGGTTTGATCACACGACGACGACAACACAGCACAAAACAAGCCGCCTGTATAAATTTTTCCATCTTTAAAGTTCATAAACATTACCTTCAAAGAAAAATACGTACCTATGTGGCCACTGGTTCGAGACAGATGAGGCGAATTTTTATCACAGGGGTTTGGACTTACTTACGTTAGATAAGTTGGCAAATGACGAAAAAATACACTCGTCGAGAAAATATCAATAGGTATATTTGTTCCTATGTCGTATGAGCTGGCTTAGCCTTCCGTCCTTGTACGCCTCCGGTACGACATTTTTTGCGTAAAATTTTTTTTCAACTTCGAATAGTAAAAAAAAAAAAAACCTACACCGAAGTTAATTATTATACGGATTAATTGATTGGTGTGTTTTTTTTTTTTTTTTGCTTCTTTCGTCAGTACGTAAACTCCTCCGCGTTAATAGCAGTTGGTCTAGGTACTACAACGATGACGGTATTAATTGTTTTTTTTTCTTATGCTTCTATTTTAATCGTATCAAGGTATACGGAGTGATTTTGCGAAGGTAATCGTAAATATGCAAGCGGATGAAGGCTAAGGAAAAAAATCTTGGCTGATAATGTCGTTTTTTTCTGCACCTACATTTTATAATCTATAGTTCAATTATTCGCCACTATGGCAGATTTTTATTTCTGTAGTGAAACTGCGAAAAATCAGAGTAAATTTATAGTCAAATTTATGGTCTAAAAAAAAAATTACTAATTTTCGTAACAATAGGCGATGATTTAAAATACTTACTTCAAATGCCTACTTATGGATGTTTTCTGTTGATTATGATGCTCTAAAATTTAATCCCCTTCCTTCCATCTTTTACTTTTTAATTATGCTCTTTAATGCTTGTTTATGAATATTTCGTGTAGATTTATTCAACTGCCTCTCACTCCCCCCCCCCCCCCCCCCCACGCTCTATTTGAACTTTAACGTAGTGTAAATTCTCATTAAAGGCTGTTCTCATTGAGACTAAAATAAATTCAGTACCCAATTTAGAACAATTTTAAGTCCGCTAAACTATTATCAGTAAAAATTTAACGTAGAATTAAAATTACATCAACATGGCGTAGTGTTTTCAGCTTAGCCACTTAGTTGATATACAGTGTTTAGTTTTCCGGATATCCTGTAATTTAATCGATCAGTGAAAAATATCTTCATGTTGATAAACCTCTCTCGTTGAAAAAATTAATAGGTAGGTTGTTCTTCATTTTTAACCTTTGTATATTCTGGTTGATGTAAGTATTATAAGGAGAGGAGAAACGAAACTACACTGCGGATAATTTACATATTTTAATCATGTTATACATTTGTGAACATCTTACCAAATGAACAAGGAGGAATAGATAATAGTAAGGATTTGGAAAATGTAAATTTCACTAAAATTCATCTCCTCTCTGTAGGGTAAATCGACATATATATATATATTGCATCCACATCCACATAATAAACGTACTAGAAGAAAATATCGACTGTATAGGTATTCCAAAGGAAATTAATACATCATATGAGATGATTTGAAACTTTAAAGCAATGTTACCGTATTTATTAATTTTACAAAGAAAGAAGACTAGATATGAAGTGCAAATACCTTTGTTCTGAAATTTTCTGAGAGTAGCGAATGGTAGGGAAAAGGATGTAATTAGGAATTCTCAGTGAATACACTTCAGCAAATTTTTTTACCGAATACAATTTCTTCTAGTTTAGGTATTAATGAGCATTAAGACTCCATATTTTTCCTTGAAAAATTACCCTTATTTTTTTCTAAAGTTTTGTCGCCTCCGTTAGCCTGACTTCTTTCGACGATAATTTAACAGAGCTTAATATCAACTAAAAATTTTACAGTTTTCATTTCATATGATCGCATTGCAGCACTTATCATGTCTTTCATACAAAAGTCTAAATGAATACGTTGATAAAAATGAGATAATCATACGTCCAATAAGGTCAAGTGCTCCATCAGGCCATCACTACCCAACAAACTCATTAGGATAGGGTCACGGAGCAATATTGTACTCAAGGAGCTTAGCCAGGGCGAGAATGAGAGTAAAAAACATTATAAAATATTTCAAATTTCCTGACCAATGGTTTAATTTACCCTTTTTGAACTTGAAAAAACTTGTTTTCTCCGTAGGGTGGACTAAATTTCGTTGTTTTTTTTTTGGGGGGGGGGGGGGGGGAATATGTAAACAATGGAGTCACAACGCTGTGAAATGACCTCAAAATGATGGGGTAAAAATTTCAGCTTTTCAACTAAATTTTTTCAATTTGCAAAACTGACTCAGAGTTGGTCAACTTTAAAAAATTTTCAAAAAACGAAAAAAAAAAAAAAATGTTGACATTTTTGGACCCACAATTGTCATTATTGGCAAACTTTCGCCATTTTTCCTTTTTTTATAATTTTTTAAAATGTATTAAATTTTGCGTTTTTTTGGCGATTTTTTGAAAAACTGTAAAGGAAATTATGTTTCTTTAAGTAAAATTTTTTGCATAGAAGAATTTTTTCAATTTTTAACAAAAATTATTTCAAATGACATAAAAAATGACTACGTTTAAATGATCTAAAAATTGGATATAGAAGGTAAAATTGAAATATTACATTTAATCATGTACCTGAAATTGATGTCCTACGCATATTTTTAGAGGGTGTTATCAAAAAAAAAAATTTCTTTACAATTTTTCAGGAAATCATGAAAAACGCAAAAAGTAACTTTTTTAAAAACCCCTTGAAAAAAAGGCAAATGGTGGAAATTTGCCTACAATGATATTTTTGGGTATGAATATGTGTAATAATTCCATTTTTTGAAAATTAGCAAACATTGAGTCTGTTTTGTAAGCTGGAAAAATTCAGACACAAAGCACAGAATTTTGCCACACTATTTTTAGATTATTTTGCAATTTACAACCTCAATGTTTGCGAATTTCCAAAAAAAAAAAAATACAAAATATCGTCCATCGGTTTTAGATGTGCGTTTTGAGAGGCTCCCATATGAATTTTTAGATCCTTTTCCTCGTTTTTGAAGTTTGTTTCACTCTCATCTAACCCTCTTCCCACCATTTCGATTGAAATTTTGCTGGCAGATTAAGCATGGGTCGTATAGATATGCCTTTCGAAGGTTTCGACCTTTCAGCCTCTATTGAAACTCCTTATCTCCCCCCTCCCCCATCAGCATCGACCTGAGCCTAATTTTCATGAATTTAATGGATATCCGCATTGCACAATCGTGGAAAGAAGAGCTCTGCAATATTTTTTTCTTGAACAGTAGTAGGGGTACAGGTAGGTATTGGTGTGAATGGAAGGAACTCCAAAAGGCGAATCTAAGACTTATACTGAATCTGCGAACAAAATTTTACCCTCTCCCCTGCTACACAGATCAAGTTGGAGGAGAGTTATGCGAGGAGCAAACAAAAAAATAAGAAAAACGAACCAAAAAACTACATTTTTAGCGGTGTGAGGGAGTGCAATGAGGCTGAAAAGTCAAAACCTCCAAAAGGCACATCTAATATCTATGCTAAATGTACATACTAAATTTGAACTCCTTAGCTCAATTTGGAGGGGAGTTATGTGAGGAACAAACACAAAACATAAGAAAATCCTCCAGAAGAACCACATTTTGAGGCTGTAAGTGGGCGAAATGGATCTGAGAAGTCGAATCCCCTAAAAGGCATATCTATGGCCTGTACTAAGTCTACATACCAAATTTATATTTCCTAGCTCAATTTGAAGGGGTGATAAAGGGAGGAATAGCCCCTTTTCAAGGTCGAAAAGAGGAAAAAGCCTCATATCTCTGTTTCTAATTGACCTAAGAGGCTGACTTTTGGATACATTATGCAACTTTAAATTGTCTATCAATTTGCTTAAAAAAGAATAATTTTTACGATTTCATTAGCCTTTCAGCGACCCTTTATCAACATTTGAGCATAACTGAATTTTGACCCGAGGTCATGCCCACTCCATAATATCAAATTTACTTCTAATTTAAGCTTATTTTCAAAATTTTAGTAATTTTGGTCGATATCGAGCTAAGCAAATTATTTATAGTTTTGGCGGTAGCAAAATAATGGAAATAAATGTATACCGTAATAGTGTGGTTTTCATTGACAATACGATGTAGAAAATCAGGCCAAAGAATAGATTCGTGATTTCGTGGGCAGTTTTTGCCAGCTAAAGTTAGGCAGGTAGATTTAGTACGTGCCCTAAAAATGTCTGTTTTAACGCTTTCGACTTTTCAGCTCCCTCTCATTGTTTTTTGCAATTTGAAAAGTAGATTTTAATTCGGGTTCTTGTTTTCCGAGTTTGTTTTTTGCTTAGCTTTTGTCTAAATCGAGCTACAAAATTAAAATTTGGCATGTAGATTTATTCGGCGAGTATTTTAAATTTATATTTTGAAATTTTCAATAGCTACTAACTATAAAATCAATCTTTATTTCAAGGAATTGCTACGCCATGTTTTACGTAAAATTGTTCGTCTTTCCTCATTCTACTTTTTTCACCACACGTACTGTTAGAACCTTTATAACCATAAATTTTTTTATTTGTTGAATAGGTACAAAGGTATGTGTAATGATTCCATGTACGTACCTATAAGATAGGTAGACATGCTACACATTTTCGTACAATATAAAATCATACGATGCTACTCAATGTATATTATGGAAGGTTGAAAAGTGTACACCACCTGAAAATACTATAGTTTGTTTGTAGATAGGCTAGGTACATATAACGATGATACTTGTGCATGCAAGTACACGACGACGAGCATACATACCGAGTTAGTACATTATGGTACATGTGCCAATGCCTACCGAAAAACGCTGCGAGAGCAACACTAATTAAAATCGTTATCCGGAAAATTTCCGCTTATTTGAATATGAGCGCGTTTTATGGTACATAAGT
Organism: Ferrisia virgata; assembly: GCA_900060175.1. Lineage (NCBI taxonomy): Eukaryota > Metazoa > Arthropoda > Insecta > Hemiptera > Pseudococcidae > Ferrisia > Ferrisia virgata. The sequence continues at coordinate 10,154 of FIZR01002834.1, forward strand.
ATATATAGTAGGTACCTACCTACAGAAGTTTATTAAAACACGAAAATTTTAACATATACTCGAACGAGACGAGATTGTTCTATATTGAATTACGTTATTAAAATCTTGTTGCTAGTTACTTACGTTTGGTATAGCTGCTTTTACATGTTACGTACAACTTGAAATTTTAATAATATTATGTAGCTTCGAGCTACCTTCTACATACATACTCACTTATTGCTAAAGAGCTGCTGAGAGAATTTTTCAAGTACATGGAAGCATATAGATATATTCTAATTTCAAACGTAAACTGACGTAGACTGATGATGAAGTTAAGAGAAAATTTTTCACATCATTGACCCGAGACGTAATACGAGTAGTGCACATGTATACGTGGTATTTGAAAATCTAATGATATGAAAAAGTATCTACTTCTCTATCTATTTCTTTGCATACCATCAAAGTACTGCACAAGTATCTAGCTCATACAGCATTGATGCGAAGAAAAGTGGTAAATAAAATTACAGGGTCGTATGCTTACGTAACAGAAGTTCCATACTGATGTAGGAGTTCGTCATCTTTTCAACTTTTTATCAGATTTTTCCTACTTCTTGTAACTATATTGAGAACGTGACTTTTATATATTTTATAAACTCCGAAATGAGAGTTATTCATTTTTTAAAAGCGTTTTATCTTATTTCACAAAATTATTTGCTAATACCTTTGCCCTTTTTTTTTTCGTAATAAAGGTAACCCTCAAGGTACTTTTTTTTTTTACCTATTCTCACCCTTACTATCGTGCCGGATTGTCCATGGAGATTTACTAAAGCGTATTATTGTTTCGTTGGGGTTATTCTACTTTTTTTTTTATATTTCTATTAAGATACCTACTTAGGTAATAGGTAAAAGGTACCCATATGTAGAGGTAAAAAATCGAACGCAATATTAATTCGTACAAGGCAGTAGAGTTTTTGAAAAAGGTTTTCTGACTTCATTGGAAAAAATACGTACGAGATTAATTGGAAAGGTATCTGTTTCATTTATCGACATCCCTTGAGAAATATTCCATTGTAGGTAGGCTAGGTACAAGGTAGACTTTTGATTTCGATGATGTTGACACGACCATTTTTACCTACGAGCAAAAAGGTCTCCAAGGCTCTGGATTTATGTTAAAAAGTATTTGGTTATGATGATAAATCGCTGCAATTTAAAATGATTGCAATTCTATTTTCTATCGTGCAATTTCGTTAGAAGGAAGTTGGGTCAAATTGCGACTTTTACCGGGAATTAGAAAATAATCTTCAACAAAGCGTTTTTCGTTGGATTTTCTGTCGAGTTTATTTGAAATTATTTTCTTATAGGGAATTATATTGCAACGGGTAAGTCGAGAAGTGGATTCTCCTAAAGGCGAAGAATGCTTATGAGACACTCATAAGTAGAGATGGAGGCATTAGGAGGCTCGAGACCCCTTTAAATGTTGACCTAGCTCCCAAAATGTTTATATAAAAATTCAATAAATTGTTACTTGTGCGACTGGAAACGGTGAAATGTTACTTTTGGTGGTCAACCCTGGAATGCACATTTTTACACCTTTTATTCTAGGTATTCTGCAAAATCTTCGCGCTCTCGCTTCACAGCGGTCATAACAACATGAATCGACAATAAAATGTGATCTTTTTTTTTGACCTGTCTTCACCTACGCAGACACTCATCATGTAAGTCTAACCCACTGAATTCCAGCAGGTGTTCTAAATATGGCTAATCTACCCCTAGTGCAAGGTTAAACATTCCCTCCAAGAAAATTTCGTCATCATACAATTTTTTGTTTTATCTTAGTACATGTCTTTCAGCCTCCCTAGACGTCTAATCTATCTCCCCTATAAATGAAGGCTGACTCCGAACTTTTTGCTAAATCATTTTAGGTCTTGGGTAGGCTCTTGGTACAGAAAAAATCATCAAAAATTAATAGTTTTGGAATTATCAATGGCTACGAAAATCAAACTAAAAACTTCACACTTCAAACGACAATTTAAAATACTCACCATGTCTTCCATGCAACATTTTGGCATTCAAGGCTAATTAAGAAAATCTGTAATAATTTTTTGGTAATAGGTTTTTCAAGGTCGAAATGATTTAAGGCCTCATTTTATAAGATTAATTCTTGGATGAGTTCAGTAACTTTTGATCCTCAAGCAGTTAGTTTGGAACAGCAAATTAAAAAAAAAAATTCTCAACTCATCTTCACCTCCCATTTCTAAATTTTAGCGTGATTGGATTTTGATTCAAGGCTGTAACTACACTTGTATTATCAATCCTACCCCCTTCCTCAAACCATACCTATTCACCTATATTTCAGTGTCATTATTCTTTTCACACCTATTCTTCTCTAATCCCAATTCTGTACTAGAGGAAGGGAACGGAGAGGAAGTGTATGGGGGAGGGGTTCGAAGTGTTCCTTCCAAGGCTTTGAATTTCCGATTCTTTTCATCAACCCCTCCCCCAACCTAAATTCAAGGTATGCTTCGGCCAATTTTGTAATTTGTTTAGCCTGATTCTCTGTAATATTCTTGATGAAAACTAGGCTATCACGTGCTATCGACCTATGGTGGATGGAGGGAGGAAGGTATCAAAAAATCTGTTTTGGGACCCTAAAAGAACGTTGAGATCATTTTTGCCATTTCAAATATGTCTGGAGGCTATTGATGGGCGACTGCAGGCTATTGAACGGCAACTAGGGGCTATTGAAGAGTGACTAGGGGGTATTAAACGGCTACCAGAGGCTATTGAATGGTGTCTGGAGGTCATGAAGGGCGATTAGGGGCTATTGAACAGCGTCTGCGGCTTCTAAACGGCGATTAGATGCTATTAAAGGACAAATACAGACTATTGAAGGGTGACTACAGGCTATTGAACGGTGTCTGGAGGCTATTAAAGGACATCTGAAAGGTTTTGAAGGGCGACTTAGGGCTGTCAAAGACAGCCACTAGAGGCTATTGAATGATGCCTGGAGGTCATGAAGGGCGACCAGGGGCTATTGAACAGCGTCTGTGGCTACTAAACGACAATTAGGTGTTATTGAAGGGGACTACAGGCTATTGACGGGCAACTTGGGGCTATCAAAGGATGACTGGGAGCTATCCAAGGGTGTCTGGAGGCCATTGATGGACGAATAGAGACCATTGAAGGGCGGTTGGAGACTATTGAAGGGCGACTAGGTCTCATTGAAGAGTGACTGCAGGCTATTGAAGGGCATCTAGAGACTACCAAAGGGTGTCGAGAGGCTATTAAATGGTGACCAGAGGCTATTGAAAGGCGACTAGGCGCTACTTAAGAGCCATTAAGGGCTATTGAAGCACGTTTGGAGTCTACATATTAAATGGGAGCGTAAAGATAGATGAATCTGAACTGTACTTGGATTCTGAAAATTATTGCAGAACATTAAACCTACTCTTTAGGTTACCCATTCCAGCACTGTAGCCAAAAAATCCGCATATTTTTTAGGTATTAAAAATTCGTTATGAAGGTGTCTTTATGCTAGAAAGTTGAATCTAACCATAATGTGTAATGGAAAGAATGGGCTATATAATGGGATTTAAAAAAAATTTCTGGAGAATAGATGGTGCGAAATGAGCAAAAAAAAAATTTCAATCTATATTACCTAAATATGAAAAAAGGCGTATAAAATAATTTTTTCTAAAATGTGGGTTTTGATAAGTACCAATGTTTCTCACTTTCTAATTTCAACTTTTATGGAAAAGGGTAGTAAAAAATCTTGGGTAGTTGAAATTGATCGTATGAAGCTTTGCACCTAAATAGATTTTCGCCTTTTCACGAGACTGCTGAAAGATAACATACAGGCAAATGACCATTCAAATTTGTTTCAGGTTGTTTTTAAAAATCTGTTTCAATTCTCATTCAGAACCATCGACGATTCTGTCTGATATATTAATAAAGAAACTCGGACAGAGTATTTTTCACTTTTCGAAAATGGAATTGAATTTTACTAACCAAGTGTACAACTTCTATACATACTGAATGTAAAGTAACCAGTTGTACACAGCAGTGAATAATAAATTCGCGCAAAAAACGATAAATTTTCGCATCTGCGATGATTTTACCTTCACAAGGCTTCCTGTTGAGCGACGATGAACTTGACTTTGATGAAAAAAATTCACACTTCCTTCGCTGGTATCGCCATGCTTAATATGATTAGATTTTCGATGGTGTAATCGTTTTACTTGTCTATAAATTACGTATATCTATGTAAATGCGAACCAAAAAACGTTCAGTAGTTGATTTCTTTTTTACTCGCATATTAGAATTCATTGATTAAATTTCGTCGTCTGATGCCAAAAATAGTAGAAAAAAACACGTCGGTACTTAGCTAGTGTGAGTGGTTTGAAGAAGATGTACTTGGCCGGCGGAAGCGCCAGTACAAACAGGACGACCTTTCCTTCCGCTCCCACGATGGTTTTTAGTCTTGTGACACTATTCGGCCGGCTCGATGATGTAGTATACCTTTAATATTGTTCAAGACTCGGAGATGTTTTTTCTCTTTTTTTTTTTTTTTTTTTTTTTTTTTTTACGGGGTGATGATGGCGAAGAATATACCGTTGCATTAACGATATTGAAAGAAGGAAATATGGTAGAATGGTTGCTCGTTCGCTTGCTTTTTTTTCACGTTCGGTAGGTAATTTAAATTAAACAGAATACTGAAGAAGAATTAACGTTTTAGATTTTGTTTTGTTTTGTTATACTCCCTCTCACTCACTCTGTTTCGCGGTCACAATACATTAAACTAGTCTATAAGATGGTACTTTAAAATTCAATCAATGGCAAAGTGCTGACAGGTCACCTGAAACTAATGCTCGTTGTACAGTTATCAAAACGCTGATTTTAAACTATTTAACCGCGCGGTACATTCGTATTACAAACGATGCCGATGGAACGAAGATCTCTGTTGCTTATTGTTTTCCGCTTTTAGGTAATTTAAACGTCGAATCTCGAGTCATTTTTCAGCTGTTTGCTGCATCTGTATATCTATCTATAGGTATCGTGTATACTGTGCTATGCCAGCTAAGCCGGTAAACACGCAGACTTTCCAATCAACGAACGCTCTGCGCCGCAGACCCGCAGTGATATGCTAGACGAACACAACAATCGTCCGGTCGAGGCGTTCATTAATCATCGTCATTATTCGAGGGTCAGTATTCCGGGCCGAGTTTTCTTCTACCAGTATATAGTATGCGTTGTACGTAGATGTACGCACATATATCTACGTACCTACTACCTGCCTGCCTACGATATAGATAATCAACAATCGCGTATAGTAATCTGAATTTAATTATGTTCGCATGTAATTATGCTTGCAGCTTCTGTCGGTCTGTATACATACGTACTTGTACTATACCCAACTCGTTCTAGTGTAATTTTCAATAGTTGTCCATTTAAAAAGCACCTCCGTGTTGGAGTTACTATTTTTAACCGTATTACGCTTCGTGATTCGGTGATAGGTTTTTTTTTTTTTTTTTTTATTCATACCGTATGGATAGATTTGCCCTGAGGGCGGTTTTTTTTTCAGTACGTAGAGGTTGTTTGTAATGCAGTTGCCATTGTGTAACGTGCTGTTGGTGGAGAAGTTTGTGGCGAGGATCGATGAAGGAAATGAGTTGAAGTTAGCTATGGCACAACGAAGCGAAGAATTTACTATTGAGGTTTCGTGTAAATTGTATACCATAAGGAAGTATCATGGCGCATTTTTAGAGCGATATCATAGGTACTAGGTGTTTGAACAATAGCTGATAATGGTTTCTTTTTGAATACTTCGTTGGATAATTTTGCGGCAAGGCGCTTCGCTCTGGTTTTGGAGACTTCCTTTTTGGTCATCATGAATAAAATGCGTATGCTACAAACAATCTTTTTTTTTATTAATTCTGGATAGCTAGAAAATTTTCACTAAAATTTTCATTACATTTTGATCGTCGAAAGCTACGCTATTTGTACTATCATCAGTTTTGAAATTCATCACGATTTTTTTAATCCAGTCTTTCCCATGCATACAATTTATTTGGAATACGGCAAGATACATATTTTTCATCACAAAATATATGCAGGAAAGTTAAAGAAATTACCACTTTTATGCACATTGAATAATATATGCAGAGTATTCAAAGTTGTATGTAGCTCCTTCATGACAAAAATATGCAACTTATTTCACATCAGTGTATTTCAGTTGGAAAAACTATAAATACTTTATACGTTTCTAACATCGAAAGATCTTCTATAACGCATTGTCAAATTTTGATGACATTGGCGTTGATAGGCAATAGAGCGTTTCAATTTTAGGTTGTTTTTTGAAAGTTGAAGAAGGATTTTCGTGGGATATTGCAATCATGAGAATTGAGCTTTTTTCCAAATCAGCATTGCGGGTAGGAAGGGTTCAATGGGGTTAAAAAGTTGAAACCTTTCAAAAGGCACATCTAGAGCCCTTACTAAATATACATACCTAATTTCAATTTCGTAGCTCAATTTGGTGGGGAAATAGAGAAGGAATAGTCTTTTTTCAAAGTCAAAAAGGGAGAAAACCTTCATATTTCTCCTCCTAATTGACTTGAGAGATTGATTTTTGGATATGTTATTCAACATTTGATTTTCTATCAACTGGTTTAAAAAAAGGAAAGTATTGCGATTTTGACCCTCAGCACCCTCTTCCTCAAATTTAGACATGACTGAATTTTTACCAAAGTTCATCCCCACCCATACATATCTAATCTGCCGCCACACTGAGCCGATTGACCAAATTTAAGCGATTTTGATCCCTATCGAGCAAAGTAAATAATTTTAATGTTCAAAAAAAAATAAATATACCAAAAAAAATAAAAATAAATAAAAATAAATATCTGACATGGCTAAAAATGTCTTAATGGTCTTGTAGGGCCCCAAAACGGATTTTGTTGATATCCCCCTCATTCACCGTTGGTTGATAAACTGTAATAGCTGGTTTTCATTGACAATATGAAATAGAAAATCAGGCTAAAATCAAATCACGGTAAAAATTTAAGGGTCTCTAACTTGACCGTTACCCACCCTCCTTTTTAATTAAAAATTTAAAAATGAGATATTGGAGGTTTTGCCCTTTTTTGACCTTGAAAAAGGGCTGTTCCACCCTTATCTCCCCACCAAATTAACCTCGAATGTTTGAAATTAAGTATGTGCATTTAGTGGGGGTATTAGAGGTTTCTTTTTGGAATCTCCACTTTTCAACTCCATTGCAATCCCACACAGCCCTAAAATGTAGTTTTTTGGTCGATTTTTTTTAATTTCTACAGTTTGTTCCTCGCATAACTCTCCTCTCAATCGGGCTAGGAAGTTGAAATTTTTGTCAATACATTTAGTGGAGTTCGTAGATATGCCTTTTGGCGTTTTCGATATTTTAGCCTGGTTGAACTCTTTCCACTCTTATCAACGATGCTTTTTTTCAATTCTTATGATTATAACATCTCACAAAGTCAAGTTGTTGCGATGCTTTTTTTTAAAAGTTATGTCAATTTAAATGAAATACTTCTGCTGGAACTGAGGAAGTGATAACAAGAAAAAATGTTGAAAATTCATTTAGCAATTTTTTCCGCATACCGTATTCAAACTGACGTTTAAAATGTTGGTAGTCCGGATATTAATAGTCACCTGTTGATAGTTCACTTTTCGCAGTCCGGACCTTAATGGTGTACTATTGGCGTTTGAATCTTAACAGACCTTAGTTGACCATCAACTTCTTATGGATCTGGACTATCAAGAGTTGACAGTCCAAATCTTAATGATCCACTATTGATGGTAAACTGTTGATGGATCTGAGCTGCCAAGAGTTGACAGTCCAAATCTTGATGGTCCACTATTGATGGCAAACTGTTGATGGATCTGGGCTACCAAGAGTTGACAGTCTAAATCTTGACAGTGCAGATGTTTGATAGTCCACTGTTGTTGGTCAACTCTTGACAGTCCAGATTCCGATGGTACATTACTAATAGTCAACATTGATGGTCAGCTGTTGATGGATCTGGCCCATCAAGAGTTGACTGTTCAAATCTTGATGTTCTGCTATATTTGATCAATTCTCGACAGTCCACTGTTGACCATCAACTGCTAATGATCCAGTATTGACAGATCTGTACTGTCAACAGTTGGATTATGTTTGGTGAAAGTAGAGCCTTGTAAAAAAAAAATGCTAGGCAATTTTTTTAAATACTGAATGTTGAAAAACATCACAGGTGAAGTAAGGCTAGATAAAATGCTCACAGGCTTAGGATTTTATGTCTACTGTTCATTAGATGATATGTAATTGGATTATATCACATAAAAAGTTGAAATACCGATAAAAAATTAATAAAAAATTATGAAATTTTCTTTTTCAGATTTTGATTAAATCCATTGAGGTGGCCAACTATGAATTAAAAAACCAGCGTACAATATTTTGCACCTTAACTCAAGGAAGACTGACAATGCGTCTTCAAAATAGACTCATTTTCAAAAAAAAAATAATGTTTTTTGATATTTACACCGTCTTAAAATTAGTTTCATCTCATCCTACTCTGCTTCCCAATATATTTCAGGCTTCAAAATTGAAAAGAATGTATTGTGTTATGCTATTTTGTGACACAAACTAAATCTGAGCTTCCCTCTTCCCAAAATACTGTATGAGGGATTGAATCCTCTCTCGTATTGTTTTTTCAGACCGGAAACTTGGGGAGAATTTTACCCCAAATGAAAAGTAGCATCGTATCGCCTACCCCTATCATGACACTCACATTTTCATATTAACGCCTCGCTAAGGGAAGACTTGGGGAAGCCAGGCATCCCTAAAAAAATTCTGATTCACTCTGGCCTCCCCTAAAATTTTCCTATTTGTGTACGAGAACTATACTTAGCTCAGATTTATAATCAAAATCATAGAAAAGTTTCATTTTTCTTCATGAAATTTGAAACAGTCTGATGCTGTTTTCAGTCACTTGCAGTAAATTTGGAACCCCGATATTATTTTTCACATCAAATACATGCCCAAACATTTTGTGTAATATACAGTCAAAAAGGTAGATTTTGATAAAAATTTTAGAAGCTTTCCCTTTCTGCTTTCTTCTTGAGCCTATCCGCTCCCAAGGACTAAATTTAATCTTTACAGACCAAACAGTTCGACATTTGGAACTGGTTATCTAGTTTTTTTTTGAAACATTAAATAATCCAGGCTGAAAGAACTTACTATTATGAGAATTGCTTCCAAATCAAAACAACGCAGAGTGCACCACTGACGAATAAAAAGTTTTCAAGATCGACAATTTTTTTTTTAGCAAATGAAATTTATGAGAAAATATTATACATACCTATAATGAGAGCTTGAAAAAAAATACAAAAAAGGTATAAATGGGGACTTCGTGTTTCAAAAAAATCGAAGGACGCCTGCATTTTATACAAAAATGAATCGAATAAAATATATACCTGCTACTTATTTGTACATGCGTAAACAGGAAATACCAATAAAATGTCAAACAAATGAAATACCTTGTATGGTGAACTGCCATAGAAGAATGACAACAGAACGGCGTTGAATCGTACATCAAAAATTTTTCATACGAACAAAAATAACTTATCTTAAAAATTTCATAATTACTTACGTTTAATTTTGATTTAAAATCTCGAATATACGATTTTAATTGAAAGAATTCATACAAGCTGTTTATTTTCGCCGCTGATATCAGCCAGGTGGGAAAATAAAGCCAAGTGTGATTATCAAAGGTGGTGCGCAACTTTCCGACGAAATTGAGACTATAACAAATTACGGTACTTGGTACAAATTGGCGACGATATATATTTTCTTTTATCAAATACAAGGGGGATATTTTCAAGGTAGGAAATATATATCATTTGAGATCGAAAGAAATACCTATGAAAACTAAACGGAGCTAATTGGTACAACCAGACACGTTTCACTGGTGGAAAAAAATTCGACAAAATAACGTAATTAAAAAACACCTGTTAATCTACTACCTATCAATAATAAGTCGGTCAATGGAATTATTGTGAAAATTACGTAAAATTAGTACCAATAACGTAATGAAACACAAATCTAGATAAGTACGTGATTTTTTTTTGTAGGGTTAAATTGTTCCAAGGTACGTAGGTACTTTTAAGACTGTCGTAGCGACCTAGAAAAATATTCAGTCTTGGTGTTTAATAGAGAAGAAAAATCTTAACAATTTCTCATAAGAAACCCTAAAACGTCCTATTTACTATTCCACCAACCGGAGTAATCCACACTTGGCTATGCAGCATAGTTGATGTAACACCATTTGAATCGAAAAACAGCTGCTAACCGTACATAAGTATTACCAACGTAGACTGCCAGACAACTATTCGCTGCTTTTTGTAGGCGCATATTAACCGCACCAGGTGATTTTGTTTCCGAATACTATTTCTCTTGTACAATTGTGGTTATTTCAGGCATTTTTCTGTACCGAAATTATAGAAAAATTTCACCTAAAGTCAATCCGACATGCTAAGGTGACGTGATGTAACCTACCTTTCTTAAAAAGTTAATTTCCCCGAAATATGTATGTATTAAATGTACCAGTATTTACCTAATAAGTTTGACATATTTTTGACGATAATTCATTAATAAGGTGAATTTTTCAAATTACTTCAAATTACATAATAAATACCTTATATATGTACATGTTTAAATGAAAAAAAAAAATACTTAAGTAGGTATGCGTAAAATTACTCAATTATACCTATTTTTTCAACTTACTGATTATTCGGTAGAAAACTGATAGATTGAATTATGATTTCGTCCCAATATATTCTGCAAATTCTGCACACTATAAATACTTGCTATTTAGTGTAAAAAATGTTGCTTATTTAAGAAATTCTAAATTCATTGGTACTTAGACGTGAGTCGAAATTTTTTTTTGAAATGATGAGCTACAATTAAACCATGAATGGAACTTAATGTATGCTTCCTACTTTTTATTTTCTGAACAAGGAAAGCGGAGATAGAAAAACATTTGAAAAAACTAAATGATATGAAAGAGGAATAATTTTCCAATTTTGAGTTCACTCTTTAAATTTTTTATATTTCATTTTTTTTTCAATGAAAATTTTTATAAAGTTCTTACAGAAATGTAAAATTAAACAATCGATTCACAGAATTAAAAAACGTATTTTCATGAAAAATAGCGATTTTTTTTTAGCTTGATTTCTTTTTATCATACGGTCAAATAACCAGGCCATTACAGTCTACCTACCTATAAAAGACACAAGAAAATAAAATCAGTATCAAGGATTAACTTGCAACAAAAATTCTACTTGAAAATACATTATGCTGCTGTCTGTGTACAAATTATTTAGAAAATTATTCTAATCGGCCGCTAAATTTAATTGCTAGCTGTGAAACTTAATTTTCTGCTGTACATAGGTATGGTTGGATGAGCTTTTTAGAATAGCCTGAGCAAATTTCAACTGTGTGACTATAAATCTAATCTCAGTTGAAGCGTTAAGAGCGAATAAAGGTGCTTGAACGAAGTGAGGGCGAAAATGTTAAAATTTGACTACTATTTCTACTATTTTAATCATCAAATCTGAGAAAATTTCGATTCAATGAAATGAAAAACACGTCTTGGTATCTGTAGAGTGGCTGAAGAGCCACCAAACTGTCGTGGCTCGTGGAAATTTTCCCAGTTTCCAGATTGGCTCATCCAACTCTGACCAGTAGCGTAGCCAAAAATCACTCAAAAGAGGGGGTTTCCTCTTTTTCTGTGTAGTACACTGTTTTTTTTGGGTTTGAATTTTCAAAATTGAATTAAATGGTATGCACGAGCGAAACTGTGCCGAAATTTTGAAAAATAAACTTTTTTAACAATCAAAAAGTGAATTTTCAGGAGTTTAAAGAAAAAAAAGTAGCATAAATGTAAGCATTTTTTAAGCTCTTTGTTTGGTTCCAAGGGTGCCAGGGATCCACAACCTCCTCTTCCTTACGCACCTGAATCAGGCTGTACGCTCCAGAATGCCTTGAAAATGCAACAGATCGATTCGGAAGGTCAATATCAGATTGAAAGATGTTCCAGCATTTTTAATTTCTCAGATTTTCAATTCATTTTTAGGCTAATTTTCTATGTCACATTTTCAATTAAAATCAGGCTATTACAGTCTGTCGTCCTACGGTGGGCCAGGGAGGATATCAACAAAATCCGTTTCGGGGTCCTAGAATACCATTATGACCATTTTTGACCATGCCAGATATTTATTTTCATTTTTATTTTTTTCACCCGAAGACTAAAATCATTTACTTTACTCGATACTGACCAAAATTGCTCCATTACGGTCAATTGGCTCAATTTGTCGATAATTTAGATATATTTAAGTGGGGATAACCATGGGTCAAAACTCAATTATGCCAAAACAAAAAACGCAAAAACTGTTTCTTTTTAAGCTAATTAACAGAAAGTGTAAAGTTTTACCTATAACATATCCAAAAATCAACTTCCAAGGTCAAGTTGAAGGGGAGATATTAGGGGTTTTCTCCTTTTGAACCTTGAAAAAGGGCTGTCCCTCCCGAAATTGAGCCAAGAAGTTGAAATTTGGTATGTATATTTATTATAACCCCTAAATGTGCTTGGGGGTCTCGATTTTTTAGCCTCATTGCATCCCCTCAAAGCTCCAAAAATGTAGTTTTTAGTCGTTAACTCCCTACCAAATTGAGCTATGAAGTTGAAATGTGGTGTGTAAATTTAGTAGGGGGCCTGAACCTGCATTTTGAGGGTCTTGACTTTCTAGCTCCATTAAACCCCCTTATCTGTACTACTGTTTTTTTTTTCAATTCGTCCAACTATAGAACATCACGAAAATCAGCCTGAAAGAGCATTGTTTCCCGATGCTCTTTTTTTATTCTTTGAATTTAAAATCGACCCAAAAATTCAGTTTTCAACTGTATACCCGGAAATTTTGGAAAACTATTTTCTGAGGAAAATTTTTTAACTGCTGAAATTTACTTCCAGCTATTTTCAGGCACTTTGAAAACCTCGAAAAAATAATTTTTCTGCAGAACCTGCGGAACATTTGAAACATACTGTAGATCAACATCCAAGCTCCGGATTGAGTATTAACTAATTTTTGTTTAAAAATATTCTCATATTCTGGATTTTTCAATTTTTAAAACTCCCTGAAAAAAAAAATTCCTGGGGTCACTAGAACATCTAAAAATTAGGATAGAAAGACTCGCTGGGTGAATATTAGAAAGTAATCCATTTTTCTTTAGCTATTTAGTCAGTACAAATTTTTCAAGAATTCGTCAAAAATCCAAAAATGAACTTTCATTAGGTGAAAATTTGGTTCCGGCATTTTTTCGACACACCATTTCTATCTCATTAACTATCATTCGAATCGAAGATGGACAGTTGAAAAGATTCTCTGGTTAGATGTGCCCTTCGTGGTTTTAAAGTGCAAATTTCACAAAAACCAAGCTAATTTATTAATTTTTTTAATATCAGTGCTTTCCACTTCTGGCCTCTGGGTCGAACTTCTTTGGGAAAGAGAGAGAGAGGCAGTGATCTTAAATTTTAAATTTGTTCGTTTGGGTTCATGTAGAAGTAGATGTTATTATTGAGCGCTGACACCGAAACCAAAAACGTTTGTAGCAGATTTTCAGGAAAACCTTAAAAACTATCTTTGTGTGGCACATCTCTTTTCCAAATTAGATACAAATAATTATACACAGTCATCATTTATTCGTTAATATACAAGTATCTAAAATGCCCTAGGTCTCCTCCAGTCTACCTAGCTGAGTTGATACGCGTTTTCCAAACTTTGGGACTTACCTATCAGAATGATCATTAATGATTTTGGGCTATAACAGTCAGCACTTTTTTTATACAAATTTTTATACCTAAAAAACCGCCTTACAAAAAAGAAAACAGTGAAAAAAAAACTCGTTACACATGCACGGTGCATTTTTCACTTGCCTAACCATATTCTACATTAGGTTGTGTTGGCATCTTAGATATCATTCTTGGCAGAAGTGTGAAGAGGCAGGAGAAAAGAAAAACGAAAGAGGTAAAAGTATATATATGTATACGTGTACAGACGAAAGAAAAAAAAAAATCTTCGTACTACATAGAAGCCGGTCACTTGAGAATACAATCTATTAGGAAATTTAAATCTTGGAAGCGATTTAGTAAATAGTCGGTTTTATGGAAAACACTCGGTGATGAATGGAATTACGCCACAGGAGGCGTATTAGGATAACTGAAGCTGATACGTCTTCTTTGACTACCGAATACACAACAAACCGTACCAGGAAGGTCGAAGGAAAAAGTATACAAAAAAACGTAGGCATAACTAATTCGCTCATCGAGAAGAAATCGTATAGTTGTACAGAGAGCGAATACATGCAAGGGGCCGACAAAAACGAGTAGAGGGTTATGAGCGGTTGAATGATTTTCAATGTTCATTCTATGGTTGGGTTGGGATACGATATATGTATCTAGGTAAGGTACTATGTATACGTGAATGTGATTCAAACATATTAGCTTGTGATAGTACGAGTGAATTTACTGCAATTGCCTTTTGCTGACGTAGCTGTTTTCTGTTTACCAGATAGGTACTTAGCTATAACATTTACCTGTATAACAAGAGTTAACTTTGACGTTGTACTCATACCCATCAAATTTACATCTAATGGACTGCTAATGCTGTGGAAAATAATTCACCAAGCATGCACGAAACGCAGCAATATAGTATGAGGAAGCATAAGGGACATGTGTACTTTCGTTGTTCCTCAAGTCTACTCACACCTCCTGATCTCAAAGGTTCAACGTTATCTGCTAATTCGTTTCCTAAATTTCCATTTGAAATAGCACTCCATTAAAATTAAGATCGATGGGACTCGATGCTCATATCAGAAAAATTAAGCAACGAGAATGTATCCTGTTTGCTTGTACCTATTTCTCTGATTCTCTACCTTCTATTGGTGTTTCTCTGTTTCAAAATTAAACCCCTATCTATAGTATATCATCGAATAATTACTATATAAGTTATTCATTGCGAAGAAATTTGAATATCTACGCGTATATGTAAAATGGAGAATATCCATGTTTAATTTCAAAGCCCTTTTCTGATATTGTATCACTTTGATAGGAACCTTTGCTCTCTGATTACCACATTATTGCTTTGCGAGAGTTTGAACCTGTCTGTAGCTGGAGCTATACGTACCCATGTTCAAAGTATACTATCCACTTGGCGAAAATCAATCATACATAGAAATGTACACGTATGTAAATAGAAGGTAAATACTTCAGTAGGTACTACACAGAGAAAACACGTTTGGAAATTCTTCGGATGGTTGTGCACCTGCTAGTCGTATTTTAAGCTTACCGAGCAGGTACACCGGCGCTGATATCGAATAATATATGAGTTTCCCGTGGTTTAGTTACCGCGTAAATTACAAAGTAAACGAATTTTTTTCAAATTTATCTAATGTAAGTAGGTAAGTACGTACATATTTTCAACGTACATTAAACACAGCGTTACCTGAAGGAAACATAAATACCACAAATGATAGTAAACTGGTTTATTTTTTGAAAATCGACTTTTTTTTCTTTTTTTTTTTTTTTGGTTCAAAAGTAACATAAAATAAAAGTACCTATATAAGCTAGACCATATAAACAAATATTAAACCGCATGCAAAATTGCAAACTAATTAAAAATGAGAAAAAATACTGGTAGATATTTAGAAACGAAAAGTGGTAAATTGAAATGAAAATTTTTTCAAATCCGTTTTTAAAATACAGGATATACTTAATTAATGAAATAATGGCAACATAAAAATTGCGTGTGACTGAGCAGATAAATTCGAAATTTAACGTATGTAAAATTGGCATGTTTGCATTTCCCAGCTAATAAAATTTTCAAAAATAGATTAGGTACCAACTGTACCAAAATAATTCACAGTTGAAGTGAAAAATGAACAAAATTTAGACAAGGAAGGTATTCAAAATCGGCAGTCCACATTGACCACGGACGAATATACTCTAGAAATGAGAAAGAATTGAGATTTTCTTTCGAGGTGTTCCCAGTTTGACATATCATGGGGCCTTGACTTGTATTCGTTTCATTACCCGTTTAAAATATTTTACAAAAGATGGTGGAGCCTTAAAATGACAAATGTATCTAGTTCACCCTATTAAATATGAGTTGGGAGGAGGGGATTCAATCAAATTTCCCGAATCCTAAAATTTACAACTCTTACTTTGATTTTTAGTCTGATTTCTTATATTATATTGTCAATGAAAACCAGGCTATTACAGTCCATCGACTTACCCGTTTTGGGAGCTTAAAAGACCATTAAGACCATTTTTGGCCATGTCAGATATTTATTTTTATTTTTTTTTATTATATTATTTTCCCGAACATTGAATCATTTACTCTTCTCGATACTGACCAAAATCGCTCCAATTCAGTCAATAATCAGCTCAGTTTGGCGGAAGATCAAATACATATGTGTGGGGGAGTGAGTATGAACTCGAGTCAAAATTCAGTTATGCCCCAATTTAGGAGAGGAGGTGTGAGGGGTCAAAAACACAAAAATTTTCTTCTTTTTAAGCCAATTGATAGAAAATCAAAAGTTGTATAACATATCCAAAAATTAATCTCCTAAGTCAGTTATGAGGGAAGACATGGGGATTTCTCCCCCTTTTGACCTTGAAAAAGGGCTGTTCTTCCCCTCTCCATCAAATAGAGCAAGGAAGTTGAAATTTTGTATGTATATTTAGTTGAAGCCCTAAATGTGCCCTCTGGGTGTTCCAACTTTTTAGCTCCATTGCACCTCCTCACAGCCCCCAAAAAATGGTTTCTGATCGGGTTTCCTCATTTTTCTCATTTTTGGAGTTTGGTCCTCATACAACTCCCCCTAAATTGAGCTAAGAGGTTGAAATTAGGTAAGTGCATTTAGCGAGGGTCCTAGATTTGCTTTTTGGAGGTCTCGACTTTTCAGGGCCATTTCATCCCCTCACAATCGTAAAAAAATTGTTTTTTTATCATTTTTTCTCATTTTTTGAGTTTGTTCCTCGCATAACTCCCCTCTAAATTGAGCTAGGAAGTTGAAATTTGTACCTTTTAGGAGGTTCGACCTTTTAGCCGCATTGAACCCTTCCTACCCGCAATACTGATTAGAAAAGTCAGTCCAAAAAAGCTTGAAAAAAATCGGTCAAAAATTTGAGAAGAAAAAACAAAGTAAAATTTCCCCCGAGCATTTTTTACTACCTACCCCCCACCCGCACCCACCAGGGACAAGATAAAAAATCGTGAATAGGCCTAAAAATCATATTTTACCAATGCCTAAACAGTCTCTTAAAAAATTTGTATTCTGATACCCAAGGGCAAATCGTCCTCCTCACTCGACTATAGCTTTTCATCCATTTAGCTCAATGTTTGCTTCAGAGGAAGAAAGTCGTACGAGGAATAAACCTAAAAATTGACAATAGTCGCTCAAAAAACTGTAACGAGGCTGTTAGGGGATGCACTGATGGATTTCTAAAGCTAATGATTTTTTACAATATTAATAAAGTTGGTGTTTCTTTTACGAGACTCTGTACCTATCCGTACCTATACTACTTTCAAGTACTTGGATAAAATTTCAATGATGTAATCTAATAAATATCTTACGTAATCCCATCGACAACCGGTGGTTTGAAATTTTTTATTTTATTAATCGAAAATTTGAAAAAAAGTAATCTTTTCACATGGTTAAAATTTTTTAAATAAAAATTTATTCATTAGTCATTTTTATTGATAAAACCGGACACTAATCCGGAGCAATGAACTTACCAAGCTTACTTTTCCACCACGAAATTTATTTTCGTGATGACGATTTCGCTAGTCGTAAATAAAAAAATTTACAGGAAACTAACGTACGCATACTTATTGTAGCTTGGTAAGCGACTGTGGGAAATTTTATCGCACAACTATCAAAAGTACAGGAAATCAGGCATGATGTTGAAAAAAAAATTTTTATCGTGATAGCTAATCGATAAAAATGTAAATTTTTCAAGTATACCTATTTTACTCTCATAAAATTATGGTAAACAAGTAAGTAGGTATAAAACACTTTGTTGATTCTATTTTACGACGTATTAAAATTTTTAGAAATTTAATCATACTTTTTGTATCACAATCAAGTAAGTAGGCATAAACTCACAGTTTGCTCATGTTACTCGTTTTTTTTTGTCTTTAATGTACTACAGACACATTTGTACAAACAGTGGTGGTAATTAAGCAAAATAAAAAGATTCATTACAAAAAAAAAAAGTGTTGGGAAACACTAATTCGTATAGTTATACCGCTGCAGGGTTACTTAATCAATGCTGCAGAGTGGAAGATGGCTTCGTCATGATTCTCAAATAGCACCGCAGCCACATACAGCCTTTGTATGTGTATCAAACTTGTTTTTATACGGCCGCCAGCCATTTATTACTTCTTTTTTTTTCCTTTCTAAAAAGTCTTCATCTCTACCTTTCCTCTATTTTATTAATGGCGTATCATTAAGAGCTCCAAAGTCCTGAAAAGTTGGGAAAACTGTTCGCTGCAAGCGTTAAGAAAGTTATTTGGACACTAGTAGGATAGAGCTAAGAAGGGAGGAGGAAACACGACCCGTATTATACATATCTTATATTGCATATTAAATTTCTAGTGATTTTTTGGTTATCTTGGTCTGAAACAAGAATTTTCCCAAGTATTTCTTTTGCAGAAGAAAAGCGAATAGAACAGAAATTTAGGGGATGGATGGAAATGAAAATTTGTAAATTAAATATGAAGTTTTTAGTTCTCTTGCTTGAATTTGATAACCAGAATTTTAATCAATATAGGATTTCAAGTTAATTGCCTGTAAAATTGTAGTGAAAAAATACTCCAGTGGCAATGTTCATCAGTGATTACTGAATAGAAAAAGTCTAAAAAGAAGAGAATAAAATTTGGAAAACTATCGAAACATTGTTAGCCTGATTTTCTATGTCATATTGTCAACGAAACCAGACTATAACAGTCTATCAACCAACGGTGGTGAGGGGGGTACCAACAAAATCCACTTTGGGGTCCGGAAGGCCATTAAGACAGTTTTTGGCCATGTCAAATATTCATTATTATTTTATTTATTTATTTTTTTGCCGAATATTAAAATCATTTACTCTTCTCCATACGGACCAAAATCACTCCAATTCAGTCAATCGGTTCAGTTTGGCGGCGAATTAGATATGTATGTGTGGGGATGACCTTGGATCAAAATTTAGTTTTGCCCCATTTTGGGGGTGGAGGTATTGAGGGGTCAAAAACACAAAAATTATTTCTTTTTGAGCCAATCAATAAAGAATCCAAAGTTGTATAACATATTCGAAAATCAACTTCCTAGGTCAATTCGGAGGGAAGATTTTATCCCCTTTTTGACCTTGAAAAAAGATTGTTCCTCCCCCTATCTCCTCACCAAAATAAGCTAGGAAGTTGAAATTTGATATGCAAATTTAGTAGAGGTCTTAAATATGCTTTTTTGGGGTCTCAACTTTTCAGCCTCAATGCACCACCTCACAACCCCAAGAATGTGGTTTTTGGTCTTTTATTTTAATTTTTCGGGATTGTTCCCCGCATAGCTTCCCTCCAAATTGAGCTAGAAACTTGAAATTAGGTATGTACATTCAGTAGGGACCCCAGATATGCATTTAGGAGGTCTCGATTTTTCAGACCCATTTAACCCCCCTCACAGCTTCAAATACGACTCTTACTCTTATGGCATGAAAACCTCGTGGTAAAAATCTTGTTTCCTCAATTCTCTTCTACTACTTGTTATAAGCCAAGACGTTACTTTTTTAGCTTTCGATTTGAGGATTTTAATGTTTGTAAATTTTCGACAATTTTTTCTACACAAAACGCGTATTTAAAAACTTGTAAGTCCAGTTTTCTACTTAAAGCTTCAGGGAGGCAATTCGGAAAAAATTCTGTATCATGTATTCAATTCCTATGTATACAAACCGATATTTTTTTAGAACTTTAAAAATGGAAGAAAATTTTGGAAAACTCGAAAAACCATTTTTCCACCAAGTTTTTCGTTCATGAAATAGTCGTTTTTGGTCAATTTTTTTCTCGTAATAATTACATCCTAAAATACTTATTTATGCTATTTGTACACCACATGCTCGATTTTCATTTCAATTCATTTTTGAAGAAAATTGATCAAAAATCACAAAAAGCTGTTGAAAATTAGGATTGACCAAAGTCCTAACTACCCATAGCCCTCAAAACGTGATGGTGGCAGTCATCTGAAACCTCTGAAATCCTCAAAACTCTAAAAACCCTTAAAACTAAAGTATTTATCATTAAATACTAGGAGAATAATGGTGAATTTTACTTTTTGGAATTTCAGTAATATTTCGAACACTTTCGATGTTTAACTCTTAGCTTGCTAAGAGGTGTAAGCATTGGTAATTCAACATCGATTTTAGATTGATGTTGCAATGGTCAAAGTTGTCTTTCTAATTAAAAAAAAAAATAACTCTCATATGTGTTTTTTTTTATAAATCCTTAAAAAATATTCGGCTGTAGATGGGTTCGGTTTTCATCTCCCAAGTTGTCGTCAAAATTATGGTTCTCTACCAGCTACATTTTTTTTTTTTTTCATCTCGTACTCACTTCTGATTCAACAACTAAGTACATTCGAACATATTCTTTTTTTCCTTGTAAACCTTTGTAACATGATTTTTCCAACATTGTTTTCCTACATTTATGTTATTCACGTGTAATCTATATATTTTGTTTATTCTATGTTTTTCCTTTTTCCAATTTTTTATTCATAATAAATGCATTATAATTTTTTTTGTACCGCCGATATGAATGATCACATTTTCAAACAATTTTGATCGTAACAATGTTCAAAATTTTGAAAACTCAAGTTTGAACTTCGGCATAAAAGCTTAACTTTTTATAATAGATATAAACGTTGAAAGCTGCCGTTTGAAAATTTGAAAAAATTCTTACGAATAGAACTTTTTACGCTAATATTAACCAATTAATTTTCAAAATAGGATTTCAACACTCCTGGGAAACACAATGGTTCTCAATTTTGGCCAAAATTCAAAAAAATGGTAAAAGCAAAGTGGAATATGAGTTTCTACTAATTCAAGGACGCTGAGTTTAATTATTGGCTTATTTTTTTTTGATCCGACCCATCTAAACGCCCCCACCAGCCTCCTCAATACGGCCAAAATTTTAAAAAATTTTAAAAATGAATTGACATATCGATTGTTACTAATTTGAGGTCGCTGAGCATGAATATTTACTTATTTTATATTTACTTATTTTTTGGATCCGTCCCCCGAGTGCTCCCCTAGCCACCTGAAAAATGGAAAAATACTAGAAAATTATCAAAATGATTGTCACGAAATCAAGTAACAACTTACTTTTTTGGTACCAGCTCCTTGTGTGTTCCGTACTGACCTTCAAATTACCAAAAATTTGAAAAATGTTGATCGATTAAATTTTTTTCTAATTACGTTGAGAACTTATTAATTGTCACAGTTTGATGATTTCGTAAGTGCAAAAAAAATTAAATACATTACGGTGCATTTAAAATTGCAGCGAGTTTAAGCACATCATTGTTCATTTTATTATTGACACTTATTTTAAAAAATTGATTTTCATTTCGTTCTAAATGCGTTAATTTCTGTAATCGGTTTTCAATTTATCAATTATACGATGGTAATCATTTAAATCGGAAAATTATCGATTGATTGTAATTAATCTGTTGTAGGTACTGAGGTACCTATATGAATTCGATATATTGGTTCAATATTGCAGCAATTAATTTTTCATGCTGTTTCACCTCAGAGAAAGGTAAAATCTCCTTTCATTGCCATTTCTCTTCGTTTTGTTATCGTATTCGAGAGGAACAAATTGAAAAATTGAATTTTCAAATGCTTAAGATACATATACCAAAGTAAAATTACCTACTTTAGTTGCTCCCTTCGTTGTAACAAAAAAAAAAAAAAAAAATTGAAAAATGTTATACTAAAATAAACGAAGTAAAGACGTCTGTGCCTGTTGTGTTTTTAAAAATAGAGTTACCTCGTTCG
The DNA here is from genome assembly GCA_900060175.1 of Ferrisia virgata. Taxonomy (NCBI): domain Eukaryota; kingdom Metazoa; phylum Arthropoda; class Insecta; order Hemiptera; family Pseudococcidae; genus Ferrisia; species Ferrisia virgata. The sequence continues at coordinate 32,284 of FIZR01002834.1, forward strand.
TTGTACACTATTAAGTAAATCGGTAAATCGTATACTAGACGACGATTAATTTACGTAGACATATATGTACTTCATCACATTGTCGGATGATTTCCAATACACATTATAAGTACCTACTAGTACCTACCTAATAGATATTTAGACGTAAGTACCTTATTTATAAGAAGAGCGCCATACATTGATAATTTTCTTAGAATTTCATTTGCTTGAAAAATTATTACTTTCATTTTTAGACCCGCATTTGTTGGGCCCGTCGTTCGTTGGTTGCTCGTCGACAATGAAAAAATTTTAATTGAGTCATTAAAATGTAACTCGACGCGTGTGATGATTGTCAAAATGAAACTTGATCAGTATTAATCATTTGAAATGCTGGTTAAAAATTCTTTTTTTCTCGAATGGTGTTGTTGTTGCATTGGATTTGGCTGTACGTACTGCAACTACAATGCATTTTTTTTTCTCTTGTCTGTATTTATGTATATTTAGCTTTACTCGTATTTATGTATGTAAGTATTATTATGCTCTCTCGTACTTCTATATTAATTTCTCGTCGTATGCCAGAGAAAGAGAAAAAATATTTCCGTCGTTAAATATTATCAAGTCGAACTAATGCGTTGTCATTAACGATTAGCGGTCGTTAAATTCGTTACCGCATGTTGCTGTACCTATCTACCAATACACATTACCCACACCCACACACACACACACACCACATATGAAAAACGAGCAATTTTCTTTTGTTTTTTTGAAAGGTTTTTGCCCTCTCGTTCGCTCGCTTGGTTTTCTTTTCATCGTCCTCCGCAACCGACCGGTGTTTCATTTAATATTTTCTTTTCGAATCGTTTACTTCGTTTCATTTTCATGTATTAAGGTCAAGGCTTCATTTTTTTTTTTTTTTCGAGCTCGTTGTTTTAAAAAGTCTTATCAAGCGTAATAATTCATCGACTCGGCCACAAAACCATTTCATTTAGGTAACGGATAAGCTGACCTTCTTTAGTGTCAAGAATTGGCTAATCCGCCAAAAATGTCGCATTAACATCTAAAAATTTCGAATTTCGTTTTTTATGTCAATGGCGTTTCCGTATCCATTTTATTTCCGTCGTTCACTCTACTCGAGTAATTTATTTTAATTTTTCACCAATGTTTTATTGTTTCATGCGTGATTTGTCGACTATTTTTAATTGTTTTTTTTTTTTCAACTTCGAGCTTAATCGACGTGAAGATTATAATAGGTACCTACTATGATTCATTTTACAAACAAATTAGCCCGAATAAAGAATTTTATCAAATTGAATCACGTTGAAGCCTAAATATACCTACTTATTGTGTACTTATATGATACATTCGAAGTACTTCTATGATACGTTTCAACCAACTGCTGGTATTAGAAATTCGTTTAAAAATAATTCTAACGGTTCAAACCATCGGTATGAGTTCGTTCTTATAAGCTTATGTACCTCTACCTACATACATGTCATACAAATATGCGTGAACCTACGTTACATACAGCGACTAAACCATCATAAGGGTAATTAAACGGTAATACCGATTTTCTTTTCTCGGTATTTTGCATGATTCAAGTCGTATTGTACCTACATACGCATACATACATCGAATATCGATCAAAAAAATCATAGTAATTGCTGCACGCAATCAACAACGGTCCCATAAAGCTTGTTCGTTAAACGCCTAACAGTTTTATATGATGTCAACTGACACGAAAGAGAAATCACATGAATCACTTATATTCGTGTGTAGTCAGTGGCCTTCTGAAACGATGGGCTGGGGGGAGGGGGGATGCGCTTCAAATTTACCAACTAATATTTTCAAATATACCAACCAATTTTACCAATTTTACCCACTTTCAAAATTTCTAACTGATTTCTCAAAATTTTATGAGTAGCATAAGAATTAAATATTCCAAAAACTTTACAAAAAAGCAAGTTTTATAACTAAAAAAATTTATTTAGCACGTACAAACGTGCATTTTTGGTCAAGATAACATTTTTAATAATAATTTTTTTAAACTAAAATTTTCTCATGCCTGTTTATTCAAATTTTTTTGAGTTTATATCGCATTTGCGACAAAGACTGCACGATTTTTGACAAATTTAGGGCTGCAGTCGAGTCATAATTACACCTTGCCATCATTTAACTATTCCGGGATTTTATTGTTTTTCCATTTTCAACCAGTGACGATTTTGCATATTTTGCCACCAGAGGCAAAACAATCTTTGTCGCCATTTGAAAAAAAATAAGGGACGAAAATGTCACGCTATAATTATCACTTGAGAAGAATTTTCAACGAATTTCTTTTAGAAATGAAAGACAGAATAACGCCCAAACGAAGGAAGGGAAAAAATTTTTCTGAAACATCAAGAATAGAGGGTGAAAAAACGATGCTCTGGCGCATTGATAAATTCTAAATGCCAAATTTTATTACATGTTAAGATTAATTCATTCTGCAAAAAGAGGTATGCTTCAAATTTATTTTTCAAAAAAATTCCTAGGAAAGCCAAGGCTTAAAAGTTCCCTCTCTTAGATGTGACTTTACT
>FIZR01002836.1:0-42110 GCA_900060175.1 Ferrisia virgata
CCATCTGAGAAAAGTTTCACCGGGCTTGGTCCAGGAATTGCATCGCTTGGAATGTCGATCGTACCGATTGTGATCGATAATATCTCAATAAAAGTGCCACTGTACATCGTGCCGGATGCCTGTTTACCGATCCCGTTGCTCATTGGCCGTACATGGACAGAGCACCCGTCTATCCTGTTTGTGCGCGTTCGAGATACTTTCAAATTTCTCCCGCACGACGAATTCGCCGCCCAACAGCTAGCCGAACTAGTGGACAAAAATGAACCAATTGCTGTACGAACAAGTGAACCAGTGACAGTTGGGTCAGAACCAGTGTTTGTAGGTTGCATAACCGAAGTCAAGCCACCTGAAGAAATATGTTTGTTTGCCGCTGATAATTTGATGGGTACGTTGGTCAAATGCAACGAATTGACAATACCTATCTACACGAAAGGTAAACCTTTCACCCTGCCGCCTCACACCATCGTAGGCCACATCCTCCGAATTGACGAAGAAATAAGCAAGTCGTTTGAGACTACCCAGCCGCTACCCGAACTATGGAAGCCGTTCACGCTGGAAGAGATACCAATGGGTACCGATCTCACCAGTGCTCAGAAACTAGAAATCCTCGAAACAATAAACGCCCATCGCCGTGCCTTCGCGAAATCAATTAAGGAGTTGGGTTGTACCGATCTAATCAATATGGAAATTGATGAGATCCCCGGTAGTAAGCCGCCCGCTCAGAAGCCGTACAGAGCGAATGTCGAATCTTCCCACATTCTAGAAGACATCATAGAAGAATGGCGTGAAGCAGATTTAGTTGAACCAAGTAACTCACCGTATGCCGCCCCCGCCTTGTTGGTCGATAAGAAAGATGGGAAAAAGCGCCCTGTCTTCGACTACCGCCGATTGAACGCTCAAACCATCCCACTACCGTTCCCGATGCCGAATATCGACGATCAACTCAGTGAGCTGTCCGAAGCCCAATGGTATATTACCCTTGACCTGTTCTCGGGGTACCTACAAGTTAAAATTGGCAAAAAGTTCAGAGCAAAGACCGCTTTCGTCACCATGTTTGGTCACTGGCAGTTTAAACGGATGCCTTTTGGACTTAAAAACGCACCCGCAGTGTTCCAACGGCTGATGAACCAGTTATTCCAAAAATTACGCCGCTATGTTTTTGTGTATTTGGATGACATCGTAATCGTGGCTCGAACATTTGAAGAATTAATAAGCCGCCTAATCGAAGTACTCGACACACTCCGTGCCGCCAACCTGACATGTCGCCTCGAAAAGTGCATGTTTGGAACCAAGACTATCGAGTTCTTGGGATTTGTCATCGATAACGGTAATTTACTTCCTGGTTATCGCAAAACCGCCGCAATTTCAAACTTCCCCAGACCACGTGACGCTCGTGAAGTACGTCGTTTCCTGGGACTGACCGGATTCTTTCGTCGTTTTATCGTGAAATATGCGCTAATCGCAACACCGTTAACTCAGCTGACCAAGAAAGACGCCGCCTTTGTATGGGGTTCCGATCAGGAAAAGTCGTTCGATGAATTGAAGAATAAACTTGTTTCGTCCCCTGTACTGAAACTGTTCGACAAAACCAAATCAATCGAAGTACACACTGACGCAAGCTCCCTTGGAGTGGCCGGTATGCTGATGCAACAACACGATGACAAATTGCATTTGGTGTACGCCGTTAGTAAACGATGTTCCCCGACTGAATCGCTCTTTACCATTCAAGTAGACTCGAGTTACTGGCTATTGTTTGGACGCTGACTCGCCTCAGAGCATTCCTGCTAGGACAACGTTTCACTGTGATCACAGACTGCCGGTGCCTCACGTACCTCCACACTGCAAAGGCTACGAATGGTCAACTCGCTCGTTGGGCCATTCTAATCTCTGAATTTGACGTACAATTCAAACATCGTCCTGGTACTGCTATGGCACATGTCGACGCTATCAGTCGTGCCCCGTATTCCGAAGACGCCGACCGAACAATCGAGCAGGAGATAACCGATTCGACTCCCGCACTCGTTCTCATCGTGAATCAAGTTGAAGAAATCCGCACTTTCCAAGCCGAAGATATCGAAATTCGCAACATACTCAAATATGTTGGCACGCAAGGTAACAGAGATCCCGAATTCTCTGTTGTTGACGGTTTACTGTACTGTAAAACGCCGAATGGAAATGTGTTTGTTCTACCAAAAAGCATGCGTAAAGCAATGTGCATCAAATACCACGATCAAAGCGGTCATTATTCTCTCGAGAAGGTTATCGCAGCGATCTCCTCAAAGTATTGGTTCGCTGGTATGCGACAATATGTCAAAAATCATATCCGTCGGTGCTTCGCCTGCCTGACCACGAAGGGTCAATCCAGAAAGAAAGCAGGATTATTGAGACCGATTCCACCAGCTGACGTCCCTTTTGTTTCCGTTCACGCCGATCACCTGGGTCCCCTAGTGATCTCAACTCAAGGTTACCAACACGTTCTAGTCATCATAGACTCGTGTACTCGTTACGTAGAACTGTTCGCAGCCGATAGTACAACTTCGTTGGAAGTTGTTCATAGTTTTGAGAAATTTGTACTCCGTTTTGGTTACCCGAAGCAAATCGTAACAGACCGTGGAACCGCATTCACCAGTACCGAGTTCACATCGTGGTGTGATAATCACAGTATCCGCCATACTCTAGTATCGACCCGTCATCCTCGCGCCAATGGTTTGGTCGAGCGAGTGAACCGAGTGATCGTACCTCAAATCGTCATATATTCGAAACGAGAAGACAACGCAGATTGGTCGGAACATTTACCACTGATCCAGCGCAATATCAATTCTTCTATCAATCGTTCATTAGACAAGTCGCCTTTCGAGTTACTGTATGGTTTCCGACCAAATTTCGTGGACGCCGAATTAGCCGAGATCCAACCAGACCCAACTCGTCGTGATCCAGCCGATGTGCGCGCCGAGGCGCACGTTAACATCGTTTCGGCCCAGGCCGAAAACAAACGGAATTTCGATCGTCGTCGTTGTTGTCCGGGCGAAACGTTAAACGTCGGACAGATCGTATTCGTCCAGGATATGCCTGGAAGAAAGCTCGATCCTCGTTTTCGAGGACCGCTAGTCGTCGTAAAACGTGTCGCTGAAGATACGTATCGCTGTCAAACGTTAAATACACAAGGAATTGTGCTGGACACCAATTTCCACATCTCCGCAATCAGAGTTCTGCCGCCCAAGAAAACCGATCGAAGTCGCGAGGACGCGACTGGCCAGCAGAATGGCCGAATGTAGGAAAAATCGTTGGTCGCACTGTTCAAGAGTGCCTCCGTAATAATATTAAGTAGGTTTAAGTTAGATAGGTTAGAAATATTTCCGTAGTGCTCTGGCACTACAACGTCATCGTTAACGAAGTCGTAATGTGTTCCTTGGCGCGAGTCGGAGAATAAAGAAGTTTTAGTTTTAGTTGTTGAAATGCTTTTAATCACGTGTGCGCAATGTTTTTTTTATTTTTATTATTAAGTATTAATAAATATAGAATTATAGAATGACGTGAATGATCCTTTTTCACTTTCGTATCGTTTCTAATCAAGTACACCGTTTTCCGCCTGTGGGAATTCATATTCCCTACAAAATCTTACAAAATTCAGAACTGGCTACACTGAAATGTGAAATTTTTAACGCTCTTACGGGAGTATGTAGTGAAGTAGTGAGATCGTTTGTCCGGTTCGTCACTCTATTTATTTGTGTACAAAACATGAAGAATATTCAAACTGGTGAGTTTTTTGTCCTCTTGCGTAGGTTATCAAAGTACATTAATGTCAGTGCAGTTGCATATTACAAGTAAGTTTTTATAAATAGTTGTTCAGCACGTGATTTTCGTTGATTTCCTTTGCACTTTCGTACAATTTATAATTACATTTTCGATTATTGTTTGCACATGCATAATATAAATCAAATATAATTCATGTATCTTATTGTGCGAATCTTAATTATTTAATGAGTGTTTTTTTGTTACTTAACGCATAATTCTATTTCGTTGATATATTACGTCATTCAATCGTATTTTGCACGTGTTTGGTGCCAAAAAGTCTACAAAACTGCATATTCTCGTTTTTATTTACTTTTTGCCGACATGTCGGCACATGCAATGCGTTATTATTTCATTCAACTGTGAGTATTAAGATTAACGAATTGATACTTATACATATATGCGCTAAGATTTCGAGAAATTAAATATTTAATAATTGTCTTTATCACTATGTTCATATTTTCGATGCGATTTGTTTTTATTGTTTTCAAATTTGGTAGCGTTTTTCGTGTACTTAATTAATATTTTTTTCTCCTAATGGCAGTTTGTTGCTGTACAATAAACATTTGTCTGTGAAATTTCGTGCGTGTAGGTATTTCTCTCGCGTTTTCAATGATTTCATTAACGTAAATTTGAAATTACGCGATTGAAAAATTTGAGATCAAAATGAAATGATTGGTTTAGTATATTTTTGTGTTTTGCAATTACCCATAATCCAACCCCCGTTTGTTTCTATATTCGATTTGGAAGTTTGGTTGTATTTTTTACGTTTTTAAACTCTTATATTAAATCGGCAATTCCGTCGAATAATGTACACATCGGTAAATGATATATTACGTACGCGTATTCTTCTTGCATTAGTTTCATTAATACAAATTTGTAATGAACGGCATCGAAATGAAATGATACGTACCTAAGTATAAGAATGTACTTAACTTATATTTCATAAATAATATTGAGCCATACGTAGGTACAATGAAATTTAAATTAAATTTATAATATATTGACTTAATTTTTCAGTGATTCGGAAGTCCGGTTCATTTTCAAACGAAGAAGAAAATGTTCGAAAAGAGTTGTGTTTTCATTTCAAGAACTTCAGCATTTCGCACCAAGTGTACAGTTTCCATTTGTATGTGTGATAATTTTAGGTAAGTTGACCAATTAGTGTCATCTAATTTTTAATTTATTTTTCATTCAAGTGTACTTACTCTTTTTATAACTTTTATCGTTACAGATTAGATTTACGAAAATGCTCAGAATTTTTAATTGCTTCTTCTTTACTCGGTATTCATTCTGAAGTCGTTTGTTACAACATGCTGTTTTGATATGGGTGCACTGGTCTGTATGTTGGCAAATGCAAATTTATAATCGTAAAACAGGTAATACTTTTTCGACACAAAATTGGTAATTTCATAACATGAATTTTTTTTCGTAGATCACTTCATACCAGCGTTAATTTTTTCCGCAGATTTTGTCGATTGATACAGATATAGTTTTTGTGTGAACCCTTCAACATGGAATTGTGAGTATAGGCCTATATAACGATTGTCCATCTTTCGTTGCGTATTTTTGAGTTGGTATTTATGGTTGGAAATGGTTGTAGTCTTGCAGCTCTGCAGCTCGGCTGTAAATAAATAAGTATTTTTTAATCAACGTATGCCCATAATCACTACAAGGTGCTATTTATCACCTAATCGTGGTATATTAATTGTAAAATTCAAATAATGTAAGCAACATTCGTCGATCATTTCAAGAATAATAATTTTCAAGTAATTATTGATGGCAAAATGTTTTAAACGGAAACATATGAACTTTTAATTTTCCAGAATAACTATAAATTTTAGATAGCTAATCAGGTTTCAAAGGTGTGTCAATATTTGGAAAAATATTTGAATACATGAAAGCCATAAAAAAAAGTACGCAGTTCGCTGATATTAGGTATTGAGATATGACTATTTTATTTTATTTTATTTTTTTTAGAAATATGTGCGTATCATCAAATTAAAAAAAAATTACAGATGTTTTTTTTATAATTTTGATTTAAATGTAGATTCATCAAAATTTACATCATGACAGCTTGGAAGGTATCTTTGCGGGTTCACGCACGGTGCGCATACCCCTAAGACGTGCTTAGACGAGTTCTGTCGGTATTGGTGACTTTCACGCTGTCATTTCGAAAGACCCATCGGGCAAGTTCGCGAGATAGCGAAAAATTTTGGAATGAAGGGGTACATGAATTTAAAGGAAGTGGCTTAAATAGTCGTTCTCAATACCTGCTCGTTGGCTTACAGAATTAATCTCTAATTTTTCTTTTGATGATATGAATGAATAATGAAAAAATGGATTTGATAAATCAATTTCTTTTCAACTTCTCGCGCTACTGATTAGCCAAAAAAATAAATTTCTACTGCAATATTGCAAATTCTTAATTACCTGGCCATAGTATTAATGCCATAACTGAGGATGCTATTCTCATAAAATCATTTTTCAAATATGTTAAAGTCTGTAATGCCTGGGTGCAGGAATTTTGCTGCGTACTATTTAACTGTTAAAGCTTAATTTTATTGAAGAAAAATGTTGGAAGATGAGCAAAAAATTTCTGCACATTCATATGTGTAGGTTTAGCTAATAATTTAGTTCGAGAAATTGAAGTTCTGATGCTACTGTTGAGTTCATTTTAACGATTTGAATGTTTTTCATTTTTGTTACTCAGTTCATGGGATCAATTTAATATTTGTAGAAGTTTTTCACTCAAATTATAATTTCCATCTTGTATTCTTGCTTGTGTTTTTTGATCGCTTTCACTACCATTTATTCGCTAAATTAGAAATCACTGACTAAATGTTGTACCAAGAATTAAAAACCTGCCGCATACAATAAATTTTTGATCAAAATACTTTCAAAAAATTTATATTTAAGTTTAACCTATGAATTATTGTAAGATGTACCATTTCATACTTTTTCGCAATATGCTAAAAATGTGAGAAAAGGAAATAAATTGGGGTGAAAGTCTTGAAGTATGTTCAGTTCAATTACATGTTGTGACTTTTCGTGGGTGGAGTCGCTAGAGTGTAACGAGCCAATCAGTAGCGTAGAATTGGGTAAAGTGCCGAAATAATGTACAAGACGAATAAATGCATAAGTTGCACTTTGTAAATCCATATACCTACTTCCCTAGACCTACCTACTTTAATTATTTTCATATAATATTTTATCAAGTATCTACTTACCGAATGTAATATTTTATTATGTATCAACATCAATTTACAGTTCATCCTCAAGATTTTAATTACAGCAGGTAAGTGGATATTTATTATTGTTATTAAGCAGTTATTTCAATTGTTTTAAAATGTATTTAAAGTCTTAAAACCGTTTTTCGACCAGATGTGAAAATTAAATTCACCTAAATTTGAAGACCATTTATGATAATGACACGAATTGGGAGTAAATTTTTCTAGAAATAAACGTTACAAAAAGCCAAGTCGTCAGTTTTACTGATTCAATACTGCACTTTTATTAATAGAAAATATTATATCTTATGTGAAGTACCTGAACAAAACAAAAAAACTCGTTTAAAATAATGTTTTGGTCTTCATTATGAACGATTTCATTTAATATCACAATCCACCTTTACTATTGGCATGAGCGATCGAGACACTATGTTGACAGATTATTCTTTTAACCTTATGGTCAGTATATATTGTACTAAATGGAAGAACGAGAAACATGAGAATATTGCATGCTATAATCGTCAACGAAAATTGTCGAATGAAAATTAAATTAACATAATGATGGAAAATTAAAAAAATTCTAGTTCAAATTTTGAAATTACGTAATGTCATCAATAAACAGCCAAAATGAATAAAACGGTAGGTGTACGCAGTTGAATGGCGATTTAAAAGTCAGGGTACATCAAGCCAACTACCGGCATATTCTTTTTGCTTATTGAAATACATGGCTTTTTGCTTCCTTATGTCTAAAAACAACATCTAATTGCAGATTAAGAGCATTTCAAATGTTCTTAAATGTTGTAAAGGAAAAACGCAAATTGCACTCAAATCACCAATGCATAGAGCTAGCAAATTTCAATCGAGAAGGGACTAAATATGCTCAATTCTGCAGCTAAAATCTCCCATTTTTTATGAGTAATTTTTTTCATTGTTCAGCCAAAACATCACTGAAACAATGCACATTCCTGTGGTCATTTCAGTGATTGGTCATCTTTATTATTACCTCATTTTGATTGCAGAATTTCAATAGAATTAGGCGAAAAAATGCATTTTGAAAATGGGAATTTGGATTGCAACGTTGAGCTTATTTAGTCCCTTCTCGATTAGAACGGACTATAGCTATATTGACCAAGAATTGTTATTTTATTGGTAGGTACCGGTAGGTATCGTATTCCTTCCTGTAGATAAAATAAAGTTAATATCAGATATCATAGAATTTTATGTAGGTATGTTCGCTATTTGAGTCATAAAATATTTAATAGGTAAGTAATTATCATATCATATTTTAAGCCTATTTGCCTGCTTGAAAAAACTTGCATATAATTTTGCATGTCAGTTTTAAAAATTGATAGATCTACTTGACATGTAAATTTCTCATAACTTATAATTAAACTTTCTACTTTTTCGAAAATTTTTTGAAATGAAAATGATCACTATTGGTACTTTTAATTTGATATGTAAATGTCCAAACAACCTCATCGGTATATGAGTTGGTAATTTAGCAACTGAGGTTAGGAATAACGTTTTCCTTCTATTAATTGTTTCGGCCATTTGAAAAACAAAATTTACGTTATTAATTCATCATTGATGGAAAATTTTAGTATACAAAACAATATTAAAGTTATGCTCTCAATATTTGAAATGATGAAAAAATGTCTTGAAATTTTAATACATGTCTTTAAATGAAATTGCCTTCCTTTGATCTTTGAGACATTCTGAAAATTCTTTTCATTTATTTCAAAAAGATAAGATTTATGGGAAAATTTTGGATAATCTTAGAGAAAATTATTAATAAGTGAATATACATTCCAATTCTTACATCTCGTTTTTTCGAATAAATTTATGAATTTTCAAATTACCCCGAGTTTTGGAAAGATATCTACTTTAAAATTTCTAAAGATTTTAAATATTAATCAATCACGAAACTGAGACAAAAAGTAATTTTTTACTGATGAGAAGATAAAATGCGGTATCTGCTTCATGCATCGCATTTGTGAATTTGTGATTTAACGAAATTCTAAAATAATTGAAAGGAATGAAAAAATTTTATTTTCAATGGAAAATACTTTCATCAGTTTCACATTGGAGAACTATGCGGGGAAATTATATATAGTTTGCAAAATGAATAGAGAAAGTGGATAATGGACGTCATTTTCAAGTAACATTTAATATAGCCTACGTATAAGTCATAAGTAATTACCGTCTATGAAACTTGACATCTTGAAAAGCTGAATATACAGTCATGTAACTCATTATCGATCATAATTTATGCACGATGTAAGCTTAACATGTGTATTAGAATAATTATGTTCTTCGGTAAGAATTAACCTTTTAGGTACTAGGTTGATTTGTTCAATAAGTTATTGCTAAATGGGTGTCTGTATTCTGTATACGTTGTTTCAGAAAAATTTTTCAGGATTCCGTTTTAAACAAACACTCTAAACTACGATACTCAGTAATGTTAGCAGTCAACAAATAACCGTGTGTTCGTTGAAACTGTGTCAGCTCGATGAAGATTCTAGAAATTCTAATCCAATTATATTTTCTCTCAAATGGAATCATATCCAGTGAACGGTACAAGAAATATGAAAAGTATTTGTACGGGATTGTCGTAACAAACAATTTGGTCCTTATGCTGGGTTTAATAATAGCTTTCTTTCGAGCTAAAAAAATTATACATCAGATACAAATTGGATCTGTATTATGTTGCGTTATTGGCGTTTTAATTTTCAAAGCGTTAACTCGTGTTTATAAAAATCATCTTTTCGTCACCACTTCGAGATTACTGGAGGATACAAAATTCGGTATTGAAAATATGAGAAATAAATTAGAGAATAAGATGAAAAAGAAATTCATTTCTTTGTTGATGGGAGTCTTTTTTTCATTTTTTATTTTATTTAACGTAACATTCTTAGCTTTATTCACCAATTCTAAAATAGATTATAATAATATGGATATTTACGTAGTACCGGACTTGTTTATATTTTCAACCGTGGATTCTCTGGGTGAATATTTAAAGATTGTTTGGCTACAAACGACGATTTTCTTCCCGGAAATGGTGGCTTACTTGAGTTTAACAATGTATACGTGTTATATTGTGGCTAGTTTGGAAGTTCATGTTGAAGAAATTCATTATCTCGCAGAGAATTTCGTCTACTTTGTGAATTTCAAATCCCAAAAGGAAGCGATACTACAAAAGTCAACGCAAAGTGAAGAACCACACAATTATCTGAAACTAAGAAAACAGTTTGTTATCGACGTAAAACAGAATTTTCAAAAAATCGTTCAATTTCAACAGTATAATTTTCAGTTAGGTAGCTCTTATTTCCGGCTGAAAATTATTTACAATATTATAAATTGATAAAAATCATTACTCGTATATATCAAAATCTGTACGACGTAAAAGTTTTCGTTTCTATTTACAGTTACGCGAATGATTTTATTCATTTTGGGAAATGGATTTTCAATGCGATGCTTGCCTGGTTTTTTTGCACTCTGGTTTTATTTATATTCATTTCAACTCTGGTTAGTTAAGTTGAAATGGTATTTTACATACACTTATTTTATATTTATCCACCACGTGTTATTGTATTAACTAAACCACCTCCTTTCATTTATTCTCCTGTTCGTCAATAGATTGCGGATAATGGAATTTTGCTGATCAAAGTTAGCGCTGTTGTTTTCAATTTTTTGTGCGTTTTTTATATGTTATGCTAATCTGGAGAGATAATTTGTCAAATGGTATGACGTATTTGATATTTCACCCGATGATAAACCTCCATTTTTACCGAGCTCATTTTTTCTACTTGAAATGGATTTCAACTGATAACTTTAAACAATTCATCAAATATTTGTTTCTTTTACAGAGTGAATCAACAGTGATACAACTTTACCATGCAAGATGGTACATATTAGAACCTCGTTTACGAAAATGGTTTTTTTCTCTGATGCTAATGACTAATAGTCGTATTCAGTTGAAGGCATTCGATATGTACACCATTAATTTGGGTTTATACAGTAAAACTTTAAGAGTTGTATTTTCTTTTGTCAACGGAATAATGTTGATGCAAAAGAAAATAAAATAAAATCGTACACAATAAAACAGAAATATGCAATGAAAACAGTAGATCAATTTTTTAACTTGAAGCCTTGAAAGTAAAAACTATGCTGATTATCCCGTATTGAAGTATGTAGTTTTGCCGTGGTTCAGAAAGGTACGATAAACTGAATAATTCTAGGAGCATACGGTCGTACGTATAGTCAAGACTCTTATCAGTCAATAGAATGTCTTGATTTGAACTTTTTCAGAAATCTCACATTTTATTGGCTAATGAGCATACAAGCATGGTTGAGAAATTATTTTTTTGTAGGCATTTTTGGTGTAATGTAAGTGTTTATTACGACAAGAGAATAAATAGCAATATTTTTTAAATTCTTTTCGTTTTGAATTAGGCATTAAATTGAATACACGATTGGACGCCTAGTTATGCTATAATCTGTTTCATGTTCATGGAACTTAGCAGTTGGAAAAAAGTAAACTAATGTTCATTAACCAATAGGATGTCGTCGTCGTCTTAATTCAGGAGTTTTGAGATGTCTAAATTACTTTTGGTACATGAAACGTCTTATTTGCATGATAAAAACAAATTGTACAGATAAGGCAACACAAGGAATGAAGAATATCTACAAGTAAAATATTGAATAGCATTGCTCATTTACTCGCTAGCTCGCACACTTTTATCGCAAATCGACTGGCGATTACATGTTGATTAATACTTTCTTTTCCAAGGTACAAATTGAAATTTTGCAAAATTTGCCAACTCCCCCCCCCCCCATAACCTCACCGTAAATATACAGAACAATTACAATATAAGCGAAAAAATGTTTCTAGAGGACGATTCTTCTGTTTATTAAAATAATACTCATGGCTATACGGATACTTTGCTTTATTAATTTGACAAATTTGGAACCTCCCACCGTGACTCGAGTATTTAGTGTTCGAAATAATACATTTCAAGAGAGTATTAGTATTCTGTTCTAAATAATATAAATTTGACTGGATAAAAAAAAATCATATCTCATATTTCCATTTATATCAAACTGGTACAAACCTTTTTTTCTCGTCCAAATGAAATGCAAATAATGTATAAAAATTCAATTATAGGATGTTAACATTATTATTTGTTACACTTGTTCACAGAGTTCTCTGTTTTGAAAGAAAAAGTATTGAAATTTTGTGTGTATTTTTATACACACGAATATTCGCGTATTTTTTATAAAAATTTGACAACCAACCGTGGTATGAAAAATAGTACCGCATGTAAATGATCATGCAATGTTTAAATGCTCTCAAAATATATAATTTACAGTAAGAAAATTAAGATATTTTATGTGCATCAAAAAGATACAAGTGACAAAATTTGCAAAGCCCTTCGTGTATCAATTTTATACACATAGCACGAAAAGTGTTAACTATACGCGATCAACCCTAGAACATATATCAATATCCTATTGGCTTAAAAGCAGAAAAGCTTTCAACCAATGAAAAGTTAACAAAATGAGGATTTATTTGAATATTTTTTTGCAGGCAATAGATTTATTGAAATTTATATTATTTGCTTTTCTTACGCGTGAATAGATTAAACAAATTCAATTACTGATGCAATTCATCATCGGAGTTCTTGAAATAAGTTCAACTTATTTTTATTGTTATTATTAGAATGAAAATACTAGAAAATATTCTACCGTGGTTCGAATGTTAAAACGTGTTATAGAGCTATTTTAACAAGGTAACTTAATGATGGTTATCAACCAATCAGAAGTGAGTGTTCTTCATTATCATTTATATGAGGCATCACCATCAATATGAAATATTTTAGGAATAGCATTTAAAAAGCATAATGCATCAAATTAGAAATTACTACTGAATAAAATTTTCTGCTCGAAGACCCTCATGTGTGTCAAGCCAAATTATTTTTTATAGGTAACTAATTTTATCATGTAAATATTTTACATTATTAGCAGTTTATTGTATTGAATCAAAAGATATTTTTACTTTTTGATTGGCTGAACATAATAAATTCAGATAATGCAAATCACCAATAGCATAACTGCATAACACTATACTGTTTTTGAGAAAGGTGAAGAGGGATTTAATGAAATTTGGCTTGAACAATGAATGAAAATCCTGAATTTTAAAAAATGTAATACATTTCAATTTGATATAGTTTCTTGATTTCATTTTAATGTATGATTAAGTAATATAAAGTTAGTTGCTGAGTACACTATTTTCATAGTACTAGCATAAAATTCCAAGTTAATAGCGTACATATCCATGAGTTCAACTTGCAGTTCTGAATTCGTTTGTATCATCAACATGATAAAATACTTTCGTGAATGCAGCGGTAAACTGTACCATGGGGCATTATAAAAAACGACTTGCATCACATGATTCTAGAAATGGGTAAATAGTAAAGTATTTTACATTAATATTATTTATAATGAACGTAAAACATACTTATAGATATCCTAAGAAAAGAACATGATCTATGTAATACAGTACCATTCGGCGTATCACTTCTCCTATGTAACATAATATGAAATATATCGACATGAAGGTTAATACAACGCAAATAATTTTCAATTTAGCCAGCATATCTACGGCAACCTGTAAAAAATTAATTGTTTTCGGTATTTCTTCATTTTTACTTGATCTCATTGAATTCGAAAATTATGATTTTGAGTGAAATGTGTATACTAAACCTGTATCGAAAGAACTAATAGAATAAAACTGAGTATAACCACCGAAAGCATTGAATTAAATATTAATTTTCCCATTCCAATCACATTTTTCAAATACCTTTAACCAACAAGGAAACAATCGGAATACGAAAAGTTGATACATTTAACTAATTAAACATCGTAAATCCGAAATTTATCGCTCAACTAACCTGTAAAAGTATTGTTGAAATAAAATTAAATTTTTAATTTTATATTTAAAATCAATCATATTCGCCGTTGAATAACTTTGATCAACACGAATACGATTTCTAATGAAATCACTGAGTTCTTCAACGTGTACTTCAAGATTAGCGAGAATAAAACATACGTACACAATTGTACTTAGATAAGCTATAATTTCTGGAATAAAAAAAATAATTTGCAACAATATAATATTCAAATATCCTCCAAATGTATCTACAGACCGGAATTTGAATAGAAATGGAACCAAATAAATATCAGGATTATTATAATCAATTGTAACGCAAATTAGAAATTGTAAGAAAGGTACGTTAAATCCGACGAAGATGAACATCAATGTAATCAACATTAAAGGAAGAAATTTAACTTTCAATTTGCCAAACATTTTAGCTAAATAACCTGTCATACCGAATTTTGAATTTTCGCGTAATGTGTCACTAATATTCAAGATATAGTTTTTATTCGTACGCGCCAATATTTTAAACCATAGTTGATAAAAAATTCCACACATCGCTGCACCTATTTGAGTTCGATGCATGATACTTTCAGCATTCCATAAAGCTGTAGATAATCCGCTGATTAGAATTAAATCACTGAGGATCAGTGCAGTAAATAAATAAATTTCGTAATTTTGATACTTGATTTCTGGAACAATTCCATTTGATAAGTAGAACACGTAAATTAACCAATTCAAAAGCATTGTTTGTTGTTTCAATTTCAATTACAAAATGATTATCCAACTTATTCCTACCTTTTTTTTTTATTCTAAATTGAAATATACGTTTAGAAGTCATGTCCAGTTGATTGGCGACAGCATGGTATTAAAAATTCATGCACATTGGCTTAATAGCTCATTTCTACGCTCATTTTTAAATTAGTATCTAATTGTGTATCATTATCAATGAATTCATAATTTTCACCTAATTAACGGTCGATTGAAATGTCGTTTATTTAAAAATTAATTTTCAAATTCCTAGACTATTTGAATGATCAAATAATAACATAGATATAATTATGTACGTAGATAATCAATTAAACTTATTTTTTATAAAATATCAATAAAATATTGACCATGGAAAACACAATTCGAAGAACTCGAATATGCAAATTTAAATTTATTATATACATTCCAAAAGCTTTTATATTAAAATTTTCATGGCAATGGGTCATTGCAACGATGAATATTTTTCGTTGGTGTGGAAACATCGTATACCAAGGAATCTTGTAAAATAAATTCAATAAAATTTCACCCTATCAACGAAAAATTCCTTGATGAAGTGAATAGATTTCTAATTAACTACATATCTACATAGATTTACTTGTATCGAATGACCCTATTCATACACTTTTGAATTTATACAAATTTACCTGATGGCTGGTTATTTCGGCTATATTACAATATATAAAAAAAGCTGCTAAAAGATTCGCATTTTGAGAAGTGATTCGTACAATAAACGCTACATTCCCACTCGCCTGCAATAAAAAAACATATAATTACATTTTCACCCATGGGAATTTAAAAAAAGTTCAATTAAAATGATTTTATCCACTCACCTGAAAAGAAGCATACGTAACCAAAACCGTTGTAAATGTAAACCAAACCAACATTAAACTGAATGGCATTCGCAAGTATTTGATGAAAACTTTAATATAGCTGAAATCAACGTTTTTACTGACTATTAATATTCTTGGATCTTTTCATTTATAAATTATACGAATAAATTGCAAAGAAATACACCTGTAAAACGCTTGTTGGTACAAGATCAAGTATCGCAATTCTTTAATTTTTTTTTCATCAAATTTAGGTCGATATATTTTGATAAAATCATCATAGTCTTTATTATCACAATGTTTTGAATCACTCATTAAAATTTTCGAAGTCTCTTCATCTACTGTAAGATTCAACTTGATGCGTTTGTTAATCTCATTCAAGTGGATTCGAAAAGTAAAAACAACACAAATCAAGAAAGTTGTAAAACACCAAAATGCCACAATATCGATCATAGCTAGAAAGTTCAAACTGATGATTATAGTCAAATATTCGGTCAAGGAAGTTACATTACCATGGGCGAACCAGTACGGAACAGGATATATATCTGGATTATTATAATCGACATTTTTGTGTTGGAAAATAACACGTAAAATAGGCACAGTGACTGATACTATCAAGAAACTGAAAAATATAGAAAACGGTCTCAGGGTCTTCTTAATTTTCTGTTCAGCTTCCAAAGTGACGTTATTTTTCAAATCTGGATCGAGATAACCGCATAATTTATCAGATAAAGTGGTAAGGGTATCGCGATTCGCGTACGAAGTGCATTGAATACCCAGGACGAATGATACTGAAAATAGATGAGAAAGGGCTTCTGTTCTGTAGCGGCTTTCATTAGAATATATCACTCCGATGATAATTCCAGTTATCAAAATAATATTGCACGTAACCAATCCGTAAAAAAGGTATTTTCCTTTCAGCGTGTTCTTGTCATTCGGTAACACACCAACAAAAAATAAATAAATCCGAACTAAAGATTTAAAAAATCCCATTATAAATTATATTTGATTAGATCTCGATACGAGTAACTATGTAGGTAGGTAGTAGGTACCTCTTATTAAACTCGATTGGTGGAAAGTTAGGTACCGCAGAATAGCTTTTTGTTAATGAATTCAACCACTCTTGGGCCAGATTGTATAGTTTACTAAAATAGATATCAAACGTACTTAATGAACGTGTATAATTAAAAATTTAATTATCGGGCTGTATTTTTCTGAAGTATCAAGGGGTAGAAACAACTTTAATAATAAATTGACAAAACATAAATCACAATATTTCATACGTTTATTAAAAGAAAACAATTATAGCCACAACAAGAAACAACACAACGATTCAAAAAAGGAGAGAATAACAGCGAAGAAATAGGCTCAGGCGTAACAATTAATATTTACATTAAGTAGATATAAAATATTCTTTCTGTGCCACCTGGTTTTTCTTTACATCAACCCCTATTTTTTCAACTCTCAGGAAAAACAAAAATTCACAAATTTTCAAATCAATAGTTTAACCATTTTTTAAAACAAACATTAATCTTTTTCACCCTATTAAAATAAACGATACGATTCGATAAATAAATTTGTGACACGAGGAATCTGAAATGACTTTTGTTTCCGGCATATTATGATTCGGAAATTACTATTTAAACACTCGTAAAAGAAAAAATATAAATAATAATATGAAGACATGAAACAATTTTTTATAGCTCTTCAACAAACAAGTATGACATCAGATATTTATAAATATGCTAATTTTAAAAATCAAGAGTTAATAGAAAATCTACTTGAGAGAGAGGAGAAATATAAGAAAATCATAAAATCTCAGGCTGAAAAACACAATGATAATTCTAGAATTGAAGAACTAAATAATGTTTTCTCAACTATTATTGTTGATTCTGAGGACAAGAAATTATGAAAGTATATGAAGAAAACCTTGAAAGACATTGCGAAAATTTTAGTGCTTATATCTGAAAGATTAAAGTTCAAGTGCTCATATATGAGCAGTTTTAGATATAAATTTCGACGTTGAGTGTTTATATATAAAAGATCAAGCTTCAAGTGCTCATGTATGAGCAGTTTTATATAATATATGCTATTAATCTATTTTAGTTGACAATGATATCACCTGATCTTCAACATGGGAATTTTATTTTAATAGAAAACGTGACCAATGGCAAAATTTGAATCAAAAATTTGAATGACTGAAAAGCTACATACTTAGTTCGAAAAGTTGTCAACATTAACCCATGTTCTGAGGAACCCGAGAAAATTGAGGAATCATAAAGTGCGGGAAATTTTGAAGAAAATATAGAAAATTTATAAAAATTGGATACAAAAAAATGAAAATTTTTGAAATGAGGGAGATGAGAAATAGGATGAAAAAGATTAATATTTGTTTTAAAGAATGGTTAAACTATTAATTTAAAAATTTGCGAATTTTTGTTTTTCCTGAGAATTGAAAAAATCGGGGTTGATGTAAAGTAAAACCAGGTGGCGCACAAAGAATATTTTATATCTACTACATTAAATCATAAATAATTGCAGTATTGCACGTACAAAAATAAAAAATAAAAAAAAAATAGGTTAAGCTTGAACATGTTTTGGAATTTACTGGTAATTATCAAAACTACAACAAAATTAAAGGAATGCTGTGCTCGAAGAATGGGGCGAAAGGCTCTATAAAACTAAATTAAAATATATGGATATCATAGTCACAACATGTCGCCTTCATTTATTATCGCGATTAAGGGATTGTCACATCCTGTACGATTATACTATGATAACTAAAACTTACATATTTAATCACAAAATACAGACGTTTTTAAATATTCAATATCAGACAAATACATAGAGACATGATTTATAAAAGAAAAAAACATAATTCAGCTTTGGTAAACCACTTAAAAATAATAAAAATACTGCTTAAGAGATACTGCGAAGGAAAAAAAAAATGTTATGAGTATTTATATGTACATCACAGATATTCATTCATAATAGGAGTAAGGATAAATCAATGAGAATAGTTAACTGTGGTGAGATTTAAGAATTTCGGTGTTTTGATAGATCCGTTTGAATTAGCGGTTTCCCAGATGAACACATTTCCGTCGCTGTACGAAGCGTACAGATGTTGCGAATCGTACGAATATGTAATTCTAAAATATTCAAAGTAAATATGAATTCAGCTGAATTTTTAATTGCAATTGGAATAGAAAAAATTCAAAAAACAAGTATAACTAACCCAATAACAGCACAATCAGTAGCCTCATTTATGATAGTTCTAACTGGTAAAAAGTTCCAAGTGCTCCATAAACTGAAAAATAATAAATTCGACGATTTTTTCATTTTGAGAAATGAGGAATTTCTACTTTAGACAATTTGAAAAAAAAAAAACAATTGTATTCATCGGGTCATCTCACCTAATCATTCCGTTGGGGTGTCCGGTGGCAATAACGTTAACGGAAACACCTTCGGGAGCAGTGGAAAAACATAAAGCTGTAACCCCCATGCATAAATTCATAGTCCTTACTAATGTAGCGTTAACAGTATGTAAACGCAACAGGCAATCTTCATTGTTATCATTACCGTAACAAACAGTCGCGATATCACCAAGAGTATCACTTACAGCAACGAGCTTAACCTGTAAATAGTGCAACAGTGTTATCAACAATCGTAATCCTCACATGTGATTCATGTCAAAACGAAAGAAATTTACCGGTAATTTATCGCTATTTATAGATCTTATATAGATCAACTCGTTAAGATCCCAAATTATAGCATTTTCATCGTCACTAACTGAAACAGCAATTCCGAATGCGTGTGAAAGATAAATGTTGTTGACTTTTCTTTTATGACCAAGCAATGAGATCGGTTCCGCATCGACATCGACGCCTCCATTTTCTGTATTGAACGTATACTTGAAAACTAAAATATTGCCAGATGCTAATCCGATCCAAATGTAGGGACAATCCGGCGTCGTTGAACAAACGGAAACTGGGTCTTTTGGAGGGCAAAATATAAATGGTATTTGGGGGTGTTCTTTACGTTCTTTAATTCGCACAATGCCATCTAGATGGCCCCAAGACAGCAAAGCTGCTCCTAGAAGAGTTATTCCTTCATTGACTAAATTTACAGAACGTTCCTGTAATTTAAAGAAAATTAAGGTCAATCAGTACAAGTTTTCTGATTGGTGCAATAAAAAGGCGCATATAATTTACAAGCTGTACTTTGCTGTAAGATAAAAGTAGAGAAGTTTGCTCCGGTAATCCAAACACGTCGTTTGTTATTAAAGGTACCAATAAAGCTACGGGACTAGAATGAAAATTATTCCACACGATTGTAGGAGCCGGTTTCGAAGGTGAGCCAACATAATTACCCCATTTCAATCCTCTGACGCCTATTCAAAAAAATTCAAACTTCATTCTACATCTATATCTTAGGATGAAACATTTTTATGTTTAAAAATGCTCAATTAAATCACCTTTTACAACGGGAACATCGTCATTATCACCGTGTAATAAACTTTGCATAACCATAGGATGAGATGTACGGAACAGCTGTCGAGGCGTTTGTCCGTATGTTTTCACCATCGTCTCCCAAGCCGCTTTTTCTAAAGAATCCGGAATCGAATCCGAATCAAAGCCGTAATAAGTGGCTGGGTGGAATACATTTATAGCGTCTACAGCTCCTTTACCGGTTTGTTTATAACCGAATACAAGATCAATCCAGTGAGGCAAATTTTCACGCACATATTCTGATTCTAAAATTTGTCTGAAAACAAAAAAACAAAATGTAATCACCATTTCTTTTTATAAATACCAAACAGTAATTCTTTTTCACAAACCTGTGCACAAGAACAAATAATCTAGCGTCTCCATTGGCCCAAGGTGGTAACTTCACATTATCTACCATTTCTCCGTTTTGTCGTACACCGAAATTAAAACCTTCTAAATTAAGTAAAAATTCTGGCAAATAGAAAAATTCTGGAATCAGCTCTTTTACGTCTGTAGTCGATTCGGAAGAAGTTAATCTCCAAGTCGTCTCTAATGAATGGAATGTTCGGTCTGGTAAATCAAAATTATTATCCTAAGAAAAGAACGTTATCATCAATGACGTACAGTTTGATTCAAAAAATAACCATCTAAATAATTCACCTGGTATTGCAAAAAGATCTGCGTATACGGAGGTAACCTTAGTAAAAAATGCAATACAGTTCCAGAATTGCTGTAATGTGAAGCATAATGATAGGGTTGCTGCTTCAAGGAGGCTATATTGTGATTGGTAGTACCTTCATTTTTCAAATACTGAAATAAGAGCATTACGATTGTTTACTATAATTTTTCATAATCTAATAAGAATGATTAAACACAAGTATTTCAGTTTAAATGATTTTTAACTAAAACTGTATCTTTAGTTTTTTTTTTTAAATTGTGTAATACGAAAATAACACAAAGTCATTTTTCGTTGCTCTTTCTATTCGGTATAATTCTTCCCAATCAACGAACCCTACGCTACCACTTACGTAGTTCAATAGTTCAATTTGCGTTATCATTGAAATTTTAGTTTCATAATCTGCTAAAAATTTTTTCATAATATGATATATAAATATCATTTTCATTTTGCCTTTTAAAAATTTTTGTAAAAAATCAATAACGAATAAGACATTAAAATGGATATAAAAACGTTCCTCTTGATTATGGGATTCAATTCCGTGTCAACAAATAAATTATATAGAATTACTATTACCAATCATCATCTATTACACGCAACTGGAAATTATTGAAAATACTCACGTTATAATGTTTTACAAAATATATTTCTTTCTTTTTATCTTGAACTGCCATAGGCTTACTCAAATTTCTATCGGAACAACAAATAACAAATTATTAAGCATAGGAAAATTTAGTTACCCACTAAAAACAAAAACACAATTCAAGACCACTAACCTGTAAATTTTTGAATCTTTAATGTCGATAGAGTCATTTTTGTAATCAGCCAGAATAAACGGCATGATTGGGTACTGCATTAAATCATTGTACGATCGTCCAGCCATTTTGTTTAGAGTTTTAAGATATTCCCAATTCAAAATGTGACCTTCTTTCCATTTATCTACAGCATCGCTGAGCAGCATATCGCTAACTATTCGATTTGGCAATGAACATTCGCCGAGAGCGCTTATGAAATTATCTCTTTCCTGAAAATAAGTAAATATTTATAAAATACGACGTGAATTTATACTCATTTTTGAATCAAGAAATCGTACACAATATTGTCTAATTATGTACATCGGTATTGTAAGATTATAATCAATTATGAATTCAATTTTTGCCCGAGTCTCGATACACAGTAAAATAAAAAATAATGGAAAAATGATTTTGAAAACGTCAGTAGAACTGCTTCAACGTAGATCGTTCATAACCAATTTTACCGGTTTAATCAAAGATAATGAATGAATAAATTTCCATAAAATAATAATAAAAAGTTTGCGATATTTTCATTTTGTTCGAGAAATTATTTACTATCATACGTCATTCGATAGTACGTTTCAAAGTTCTAATGGATGAATGAAGAACAGACGCGCCCTTAACCCAGCCTATTTTACCCATTTCGTAGCATTTATTCGATTAATTAGTAATTAATCGCGAATAAAGTATCTAGTAAAACTGTTTGACCCGATAAAGCAATAGATAAACAATTGAGATTATAATGAAAGAAGGAAAAAAACATTTCGTAACGATTATAATTTGTAAAAACACTTACGATTTGAGAATTAAACGCAATAAGGTAAGTTTTGCCGTTTAATAAGAATATTTCAATGGCTCGTTCTTTTAATTGGAACCTTCGATTGTGAATTTCTTTGATTTCTTCGAATTTGACGATAAACGAAAACTGATCAGTTTCTGTGACGGTGACCTGTTGTAAAACATTCGACATGTGATGGTAAAAAATATCAAATTCGAAATTATATTAAATTAATGAATTACATTTTTCTGGCTGATGTGTGTAGCGATAAAATACAAATTTTTGGCCCCGATTAATAATTCGCCGTCGAATTCGTAACTTGGCTGGACGTTGGTGGCATAACACATATGAGAAATGGTATCATCCATGGATAGACTATCAAGGGCTACCGTATACATAGACTGTATATTGTTGTTTTCAAATAGATAAGCTAGCGGTGTCGTATGGTTATCTTCTACAATGAATAAGAAAGCTATTTATTCAAGTCTCTTCTTTGAACTCACTATTCAATTGAAACGATAAAATAACTTCGTACTTATTTTATCGGTGCATTCCGGCTTGAAGTATTTTTTATCTATGTTCAGTCTACATCTTCTCAAACGTTTACGAACTCTGGCAGGACCTTCGGTGGGATCAAGTTCCCAACAGCTGTAAAAAAAAAAAAAAACATTCAATATAAATTACCGTAATCTTTCCCTATTGTCGATAAAACTCAATACGCGATATAAAACATACTCTGGATATGAGTCCGGATCAAACCATGGAGCACGTTCGTGAGTCATCTGCTGCACAATTTGTCTCCATTTCGTTCTAGCTTCGACATGAAGGCGGTATTTATCACGCATACTGTTCAATAGTTTCTTTCTCTCTTTACCCTGACGTTCGGAAACAGCCGCAGAAATGGTGATGGCAGTTTCAGAAATTTTTTTCGATAACGATTCCCATTTGTAGACACATCTGAAATAAAACACCCGATTTTAATAAAATGGAGAAAACGATTTGAAAATTATGTAACACAACAAAATTACGATACGTACTTATACACCGCGTCCTGTTGGCCTTTTTCTAATCCCCAATAGACAACTGATAACTCTCTCATTGCTGCCGATACTTCGAATTGCCATCTATCCTCGACGGTGCCAATAGCCTGAGGCGATACAATTTCCCATTCTTGTAAGCAATTTTTAAATTCTTCACAAAGTTCAGCTTCGGTTTCAGATAAATCGCAACTTTTCGAATACATAAGATGCCATAAAAATACGGTAAATCTTTGCTCAGTCTAAAATACACGCAAAAAGTGCTTTGAAAAATACCAAAAAATTGAAATGACAAGAAGATTTTCATATTCATGAACGAACAAGTACCTCAACATTAATAAATACTAAGGTGGATATAATATCTTTGGCTTTTGTTTCGTTTAGTAACATTTCGATAACGTACATCCTCAAATGAACTGGTCGTACCGGTGCTAACATCCAGATTAATAAATTCGACGCTTGACTCCTATAACATCACAAACAATTAGTTTCTTAGTTCTATCATAATCACGCTCTACAAAATTTTCAAATTACCTTAACGTTTCTCTGGCTGACCAGAACACAGAGCTCCATGGTGAACCGATTCTAATGTAAGGTTTATTTTGCACAATATTAGAGACACCGTTCATTAACGTTGCAAATAAATGGCATGCAAATTTAACATCTTTATCGGTAACTACAGACGATGCTATAAATATAGAAATAACGCGCGTTAATTAGTGAGAACTCATCAATGTAATTACAATCGAAAATGCATTCGATTAAGATTAATATTGGTACTTACAGGAGAATTGCAAGTATTCTGTTGCTCTATTTATCAGTAGTTTATATCGATCGATTAGTTCGCTGCGAGGAAGGTGCTTTTTGTTTGCTGCTGAAGATGCAAATGACATAATACTACTCGGAATACTTGACAAACTAGCGGACATCGATCCGGTCACTGGAATAACAATATAATTTCATATTAGAAAATTAAAAAGACATTGGCAAATTAAAAACGAGTCAATTTCAGTTCACGTGAGAAAACGAAAAGTGTATGTATAGATATAAAGAAATTATACTAAATCATTAGGAAACAATATAATTTATAGTCTGCTCAATTTAAATTGAGCCCTGGTTAACAGAATAAAAATGTAAACAATATACTATGAACCAATAAAATTGCTAGAAATCTGCTCGATTTTGGATTTCCAGCAATCTGATTGGTTTATAATAATTATGTTTGTAGTATTGAGGGCTTAATTTAAATTGCACCCAATCTTTATGCTGGGACTTCACGTTTCGCATTTCTTTTCATTGCATACTTTTTTTGCCAAAGGCAGAGTTTTTAAGAGAAATGATTTTGCGTTATTTTCCCGTTTTAAGGTCGCTAATGAAAAATAATCGTGCGTATTTCAAGGAATAATGTTAGTTTGAAGTAATGGAAAGGTTGAATCCATTTGAAAAGGCGCTCAATCGGAATTTTTGCCATTTTTAAGAAATTTCAGCCGCGTCGGTTCTGTTGAAAGACAAGTTTTTGCAGGATTTCTTAAAACGACTGAACGGGATTCGATAAATTTTGGATATGTTGTAGAAAACAGTACCCCTGACACATGTACAGAGCTCTTTTTTGAATTTTTTACTTCAGATCAAAATTATTTGAGCTTGAAAAAATTCGGAAAAAGTGCCCTCGTTTAGCATGATAATATTCTCGCTAGATGAAAAAAATCCAAAAAAGGGCTCTGTACACGTGTCGGGGGGAGGGGGTAGAGTTTCCTACAACATATCCAAAATTTATCGAATTTCGTTCAGTCGTCTTCGAGTAATCCTGCAGAAACTTCTAACGGAACTGATATGGTCGAAGTTTCTCAAAACTTCTTATTGAGCATCTTCTCAAATAGATTCAACTGTTTTATTTTTTGAAATTAACATTAGCCTTTGTATTTTGCTCAATTATTTTTCATTATAAACACTCAAACAAGAAAAAATGATAAAATTCATTTGTTAAAAAATACTACCTTAGAGGTTGGGTATGCTACTTTTACAACGTGAAGTCCCGTCATATCTTTGCTGAAAACTTTCATTTTTCAAATTTATGTAAAAATACCAATGTTGCCTACTGATCAGTTTTTGACCAGCCTTGCCGGAATTTGTAAAATTTTGGGCGAAAAATTCAAAAACGCGCCCTAGTTGTTAGCTCAGAATAAAAAATAAAAAAAAATAGCAAAAAATGACTTGACTCAATATAAAAATTTTGGAGATTTTTAATTGCCGGTTTTTTTTTTTATTTCAAATTGGTAACACTGAAAAATGCATCTAAGAGCAAAAAATTCTAATACTCACTGGATGTTAAAAACGAAGGAGATCGTCGACCTTTTACGAAATCTTGAGAATGATATATGTCAATCAATTGTAAAATAGTATCAAGCCCAGCTTTCAAAACGCTGCAATGCAAGTTATGAATAATTTGCACACATTCTTCATCCATTCCACAAACAGCTTCTTCGGTAACCTCAAGGTATCTACATTTGTAGACGATTTCGTTCAAAATCTATACAAATAAACATACGCAAGTAAGAAATACCATTCATTCCACTTCAATCTATCATTTCTTCGGTTATTTGATACGTACTTGTAAGTATAAAACACCCGGTGTTTGTACACAAGTACTCATTATCAAACTGAACAAGTCGATGATATCGTTAAGCAGTACGCTATTTCCTTCAATGCTTCCGTTACTTCCATCCGAATGTATGAGTAATAAAATCGTTTTGACTAGACTTTCCACAACTCCATTTTCAATAAGTTTCTTCAACGCTTGAGGAACTTTATTGATCAACAGTCTGAAGAATCGGACGACGCTCAATGCCAAATTGATATCGTGCAGTGTTCCCGGGAAAATAGCCAATAAAGGCGGCAGAGCAGAGAAATGCAAACACGGCAATGTTAAATCTTCCATTTCATCGACTTGATCTAAAGCATCCCAATGACAACGAGCCATCAAAGAGATACAACTGTTGACTAGTTCTTCGTTAGCCGAATACATCGATAGCTGATTAGCTAAATGATAGAATCCTTTCATTTGCATGACAAATTTAACAGTTTCTTCTTCGTCGCAACGGACCAGCCAGGCTAACAAAGTTTTCACAACAGCGTTGCGTACGGTAACATTTGGATGATTGGCCATGATGAGGAATAGTTTATAATCGATAATACTCTTGAAAATGTTACCAATCAAACTGTCTGGCAGGACAAGAATGGTGTCGTGTATTAAATTCAGTAAACCAGTCGATATGATGTACTGATTACATTCGTCTTTGTAATTAGCGTCGATTTGATTGGCGAAGAAATTACTATTACAACGTCCGGTTAGAGTAGGACTGATATACTTGTAGAAATGAGTCGAACATCTCTGCGTCACTGCGTTTTTCATTTCTGGTACAAAATACGAAACGCCATACTCTCCATCGCCTGTCTCAGTTAGCTGAGGTAACGAGCCAAAACTACAGAGCTCCGTGGATGGTTCATCAGCAGTGTGACTTTCAACAATACCAGAATCTGTGGCTTTTTCTTCGTCTTCTTCTTCGTCTGATTTATGCATATGATTTGCGGTACCTCTCAAGAAATCGTTAATCATTTGTCTTTTTTCTTGCAAATCTACTAAAGATTTACTAAGGCTACGACTGTAAGGAACGTGATTATTATTACGTCTGCCGTTATGATTTGCTTTGGAGCCTGTTGAAAGTCTGTAGATAGATTCGTCATCGTCGTCGTTACCACCATTTTCAGTTGGTACTCCATTCATGTCGGTAGGTCGTTTGAATTTACCTTGCGATAAAGAACTGAACAGAAAGTAAAATCCGCTTTCTGAATGAGCGCAAAATGAATGAGATGTTGGATGAACTACGAAAAGATAATCGATGATTGATTTTACATGATCGGATGATGGAGGAGTTCCTATCATGGTTTTAATAAAACCTAAAATGGCGGCGCAAAGATCACGATTTACGTTTTCTGATTTTTCTTCCAAGACAAATTTCTCTTTGCACATGTCTAGCGTTTTTTCGATTATGTTTACCGATATCAATTGCTCCATATTTAGTTGTTTGTATAAATTCGTACCGAGAATTAGTGAATGTAGTCCTCTAAATAAG
This sequence comes from Ferrisia virgata, assembly GCA_900060175.1. NCBI lineage: Eukaryota > Metazoa > Arthropoda > Insecta > Hemiptera > Pseudococcidae > Ferrisia > Ferrisia virgata. Next base: position 27,460 of record FIZR01002836.1, read on the forward strand.
GTGACCATTAAACTGGGATCGGATTTTTCCCATTGCTGCCACAACGGAAGCAGCAAATTAATAATGATGTCTGGATTACAAATATACACATCGGTTTTCAAGTGCAATTCTTCGAGGTCGCCGACAAAGTAATTCTTTTGGCTACACATGGCGTTAGTTAATTCGGCAAAAGCTCTTCTACCTAATTTGAAGTTTTTCGATGTGAGTACTTTACCGATGACAATGTAACCGCTAAAAGAATGGAACTGCGAACACATTCTTACATCGGAGAAACACGATTTCAAGACTAGTTTCAAAGCATCGCCCTGAGTTCCTTCGAGCTGACATGACTGGACCAGTTTGGCGAAAAGATACGCCAAAAATGGGAATCCGCCGAGTTCCTGAATACAAGCTGAAAATGTTTTACGTTGTTCGGAGACCATCGAAGCTAAAATCACGGTTTTCATAGGTCGACTGACCCTTTGATTGATTCTGAAATTGTACTTGGTTTTTTTGAAAAGAGCTGGGGTGGCTGGTGGGAACATCGATACAGATACCGTATTGTTAGCGTCGTTCTGAGTGTAATAATGAAAATATTCCGGATTTCGTGGACTAAAAGTGATCAAAACGTTATCTTGCATTTGTTTCATGTTCTCGTCATACTGTTTGATTAGTCTAGCGACACTAAAATCGTTTGGTATTACGTAGCTGGCACTGCACATCAAGTCGACGAAATTCGGTTTAGATGCGTTGGCCGAACATGTTATAACATTTTCTGTATCTGGTCCAAAAGCTCGAATCGTTAAGCAGCATTCTTTCGACAAGATGGCTGCTCTGAACATCATGAAATTGCCGATTGTGTAACGACTCTTCAAGGACGTTCGAGTATCGCCGACCATAATGCAAGCGGGCCGAACTTTACGCATAAAAATACCTAAAAAGATCAAATAACGGGTTTCTTCGTAAAGGCCGTCGATGGTCAGGGATATCTCTAAAGCAATCTTTTGCTGTTTCATGGTATCTTTAACGTTCAACACAACATGATGCCAATTGCCATCGTCTATTGGTTTTTGAAACGTTGCCTGAGACAGTATTTCGAAAGAATTACCTTCCGGTCGAGCTAATCGCACAACGAAACAGCAGGTACTTTCGTCTACCCACGTTTCTAACAACAACGTATCGTATCCGACCGATATGATATGAATCATACCGTCGTTATTAGAATCTTCATGTTCTTTACGATACGTTCGGTATTTAGCTTCTTCGCTACGATCAACATATTTGCGAAATTCACCCGAAACTGGAGTGTATTTCAACCAAAATGACGTCGAGAACCCAGTCAACCATATGCACCAGTCGAGATTCGTATTCAGTGGCAAGGTCAAACCGCAAACTACCCAAGGCGAAGCGACTGAAGCGTGTTTCTGTATATCTCGCATAGACAAAGCCAATGCTTCGGCAGGATCGTCAGATTCTAACGTATGTTCCAACGGGGCCACAGGAAAAGATAGGTAATACGAAGGTTGAGCCTCGGACGAGGTTTTATTCACAACCGACAGCAGAGCAGTTAAAAGATGATCGAATGGGGCTTGTGTAATTCTCAAGAAATCAAAAAACTTGGCTAATTCGTGACGTTCCACTCTGTAGTAGAATAATACGGCGAGGAATTGCGTGATAGCGTACTGTACGTCGGTCTCCTCTGGGGTCAAAAGCTCTTCAGCTAAGCTTTCTTGTAATTTATCCAGAAGTTTTGAAGCAACGCCGTGCTTTGTGAGTTCCATACAAATGTCCGGATTTTTCTTACAGACCATCGTAATATGATGTAAGCAATAAAGCGTTTCTTCAGTACACTGATCAACTTTCAAAGCGTTAATCAAATCCACAGCGATTGTACAAATAGTAGGATATAGTAAAGAAGATTTCGAGCAATTATCCAGCAAAGACACCAGCCCATCACCGTCATCTTCGGATATTTCAGAGAAGGCATTTTCTACATTGGACCAAGATATTACTTCATCATCAGCTTCGTAACCATCGTTATCGTAATTCACCTCACTTTCAAAAATAGAAACCGCTGAAGCGCGATTTAGTTCTTCTTTGTGGAAGTTTTCCATTCCTTCGAGAGACAGCAAAGAATCGCACACTTGCTTGATGGAAATTTTGCCAGCTTTCAAGGCATCATTTAGTAACTCCTTAACACGACTTTCGATTGTACTGGTATTGTCGAACAAACACAAACAAATCACTAGTAAAGGTTGCGTCAGCTTGAGACGTACGTCATCCACCGATATATCTTTGTCATTGGATATAGCGCGATTTGAGGCTTCTTCGCTGGATAATATTTTTAAGATAAGGAATAAAATATTTTGGAATTTTTCTTTAGTTGGACCGTATCTGAAGTACAGTTTTATAACTGAGCTACGTACTATTAAACGTTCTAATGTACATGTAACTGCTTTTAATTTATACAATAGATCTTTACAATCTTGAGCCATTGTCGCAGCAGCTGATACAGTATCATCGCTCATGGTTTTCATAATTTCGTGGTAGTAATCATCGAAGCTCTTCATTAGTACGGTCAATTCGCTAGTGCATGTTTCGAGCAACACAGGTGTGAAAGAATCGGGCGCAGATTCCAGTTTAGATAATTTACACATGATACGAGTTTCCAATATGCGACTACATAATTCGGTGAAATTACCATCTTGAAGTAAATTACGTACGTCTTTGATTTGCATTAATTCGTCAATTTCGGTAGAAAAATCACTGTATATGTTCGAATCACCGAATAACGATAAACAAACCAAAATAGCATCTTTGTAAGCAAATTTACTTCGAGAATATTCTTTTTCAGCGAACCGAAACAATGTTCCGATTACATTGCATATAAAATATCGCTGAATATCATAATGAAAATTACCGAATATTTTCAATAAATGGCCGCCGACAGTGCGTACAATTTTAGAATCATCTTGCATCAGCAAGACTTTGTATTCGTCTAAATATTTCCAGCGGTCAATTGAAGTTTTCTCGTCAACTTTGCACAAAGGACAATCGTCGTAATCGTACATGCCAATATCAGCGTAATATTTACGTTCGAAAAATAACAATAATAAATTTCTCGTAGATGGTTTACGATTAATCAGCGATTTGAGTAACTTAGGCAAGAACCAATGCACTGGAACGCAACAGCAACATCCGCAATATAGCAGTATACGCAACACGCTGGAAGTTAGTTCTTCGTCTGCATCATCTAAGACAATTTTCAGTAGGACGACAAAAGTAGACGTAACGCAGCAGTTTTCGTGTAACGCTGCAGGCGAAAGAATTAAAGCTTTGTATGCTTTACCGAATAAATTATCATGATGATTGTACATATTTGCATCAGTAGAAGATTCTTTCCCATCACAACGGCTACTTCGTCGTTCTTCGAAACGATTCACCTTGCGACGTAGCTTTTTAAACCGTACAATTAATAAGCCGAAAAAGGTAACGATGATTTTAACACGTTTAACGCAAATGCTTCGATCAACATAAGGTCTCGGAGTTAAAAACGTCTTAATTATGTTCTCTATCAATCGACCGGAAGAGCAACCGATAAACTGTCTGTAGAGCTTGTTGAATGTACATAGGTTCTTCGTTATGTTTTCTTGCCTCAGTATTTGGAAGAATAAATTAACCATGCTGTAGAGTAAACTGTACAAAAAATCTAAATTACGTTGTACAGCTACGCTATCTTCGCACTTATTAACCGAATTACAAACTTCTTGCAAAAGTTGCAAAAATATCTGCACGACACCGTTTTGAGATAAAGAATCGACTATTTTTTTACATTTCTTTGTACCATTGGCACATATTATCAATAAGTAGGCTAGCTGAGACCGGAGGATTTCAATGGAAGCATGGTCTTGTTTATAGAATCGGTACTGCACAACGCACAGATTTTCTAGAGTAAATTTAATCACCGAACTAATGATTTCTTCGTACTCGTCAATGTTTAAATTATCACCTTCACAAAGACGCTGTAAGAGGCTTAAAATCAATGATCGAAATTCAAGACAATTGATTCGTTTATCGAATAGTTGACGAACAGCGTCATTTTTGAATTGTTCCAATTTGATAGAATCTTCTGATTTTGTATGAAATACTGAATCGGTTGATGAACTGGTATCCCTGTTATGTTTGGCAAACAAAAATGTCGGCGTTTGAGTGTTTTCCAGAGGTGATAAAAAAAGTTTCGGCGTATAAGCGACATCTTGGTCTAACGAATCTGAATCTAATGATTTTACTCGTGATGTGTTTTTATATTCGATGTCGTGTTCGAGAACTAAACGCTTTTCGTACCTGTAAAATTTAAACATTACAAACGACATAAGTATACTGCCCTAATGTAAGAATATGCTGAATCCTAATTTCTCTTTCTCTTCAGCAGAAGATAATAAACATTACAAATGAAAAGCGTTATTTGAACAATTTACATTGAAATTTGTTTTCACGCTTAGTCATTTAAGTAATAGAAATATGATAAAACAAGTAATGATATATAAGGTATAAGCGCAAAGTAAATGAAATGATTAGTGGAATATTTTTCAACAGCAGTAAAAAATGAAATGTTTCTCTGTTCGGATTAATTATTAACAATGATGCGCAATATTACATGAGAAAAATATCTCCGCAATTTCAACGGTTTTAGAAAAATTTTTAAATTTGTTCACATTCATACCGGACAAATTTGAATTTAAACTCAACGAGGAATTCAGGAATTCATTTTTCAATACACGATCACATGACGTAATGAAAAATAAAAATTGCGTAACGATAAGAGGAAAACATGCAAACACAATATACAATTGCCAACTGAAATAAAACATCATCATAAAATTTCGTATCATCTGTAGTTAAAAAAAAAGTTGGCCACGAAATATCGGGAAAACCGAATATCGTCACGAATTTCAATAAATCTTATCAGTATGACCGAGATATCTATGTCATCATTCTTAACTAAGTAAAAGGTAGAATCATGGTGGAAACTTTCAAATCCGATTAATTAACTAGATGCAATTCATGCGAAGTTAAATCAATGAAATGATAAAGCAATAAAAATGCTATGCTGTTACGAATAACAAAAAGCGTAATATGAATAATAAAAAATAAGTAATTACTTGGATAAACTAAAATTCTTCTTTTGACTAGATTTATGTAGAAAATTTTTTGTCTTGCGTTTAATAGTGTTCAATTTATCTTGCACAACATCATCGATATTCTTTTGTTCATTATCTAATAAATAAATGTTGGTTTTTTCACAACCTAAACAGTCTTCATACTCCACAACCGCGAACAGTGACATAAGCAAATTCGACAGTTCGAAAGCTGTTCGTATTTTCTAAAAAAAATAAATAAAAACAAAAACAAGAATTATAATAATATTTTAAAACAATTGTTAAAAGAGTTTGCGAAAAACATAATAAAACCTGCAAAGTTTCCATTCTATGAGGGAAAAACTTTTACGTAATAACTCAACATCAAGTATGCGTTCATTTGAATACGCATACCTAAGAAGAAGTGATTTGTACTTTAAATACAAAGTAATCACCATCAACTTTTATTTTATAGATAAATTGGTAAAAGAGATTATTCAACCATTCTTTTTCAAAATTGTTCATTAAATAGGCCAATTAGTAAAACACTTTACCGTAACTATGTTGAACGAAAGCAATAATATCAAATATATGCGTCAAATTTTATCACTATCTTTACTAGGAAACCTTTAGGTAATAAAATTTTGAAAATAATTAATTTTACGCATCGTAAAAACCATTTTAATTACCTTACAAATTAACGAACGAAATGATTATTTTCATTGGAGTATGTATTTCGGTACATTATGGAATCCTTTTTTAACCTTTGGTCATATACAGCAAGCAAACAATATGATAACTGATAAGCATATTGAAGACTATAATTTGAAAAATTTCAAATTTCGCACTAGTCAAGTATCTTAATAACGTATCCATTTTGTAATTTTTTTGCATACAGATACTATGTACTGTCATTAAAATATCTCCGTAATTAAATAAAAATTGACTGCATTAATTTTAATTGCACACGCTAAAATAAAAAACTACATTGATTCATAAAAGAAAAGAAAATATGTAACACGAGAAAGTTAGATAGAAAAAACAATGATTGTAATCAAACGATATCTTGAGAGATAAAACTCGAAAAATTATTGAAACGCGAATTACAGGCGGGAATATCTTTACAAAACTAACAGTTTTGAAAACAATTTCTTTCGAAAAAGAAATTCACAATGTCAGACGAGGTTTATTCTATAACAATATTAATCGAACCCCGTAGTTTTCTATTTTATTGATAAACTATAATAAGCATTAGGTACCTAGGTACTAACCGAATTGCGAAACAACTGCAAAACAGACAAACATCTCCAACCTCTTTCTTCTAGAAAATATTTGCGAAGGGGGGCTAATTCATCGGTTTCATTTGATTCCGAACAGGCTCGATGAACTTCCGAGATGAATTCACGAGCGATGATGTCAGGCACACTAAAATCAACATGAAAAATTAATGTATTTAAGGCAATAAAATTAGATGAATAATAACAATCATCACTCTTTCCCTATGATTATAATTATATCACCAGATAGAAATTAGAAAGAGTAGGTATAAGAGAAGTGACTGTATACATAGTACGGTATATGACTGATAACTTAAGGGTGTCAAGCGTGATCTTGTTCAGATTTATAATGATTCTATAACTGAAGTAATCCTATTAGCTAATGAGTTATTTTTCGTCAAGTTATATTAATTTTTTTATGACAAGAAATGTGATTAAATAAAGTAACGTAATAAAATAGTAATAAATAAAGTAAAATAAGATCTTCTCTCAATTAATACCTAAATTTTGATTTTATCTGTTTCAATCATCAGTATATTACTCTCATTTTATATGCCATTATACATACTAAATGGTGATTTTAAATTGAATGAATAAAAGAAACGGAAACAGTAAGACATAGATACTAAACTGATTAATTTATCATGAACTGGTAAAAGTAGAAGTTGAAACTACCCGCTTACTAATTATGTATTTGTAGATAAAAAAGTAATCAAATTCAAATGATACCATGTACATGATTTATTTCATATGGAATCCTTGAACATTATAAAATTTATATAGTAAAACCGCAATAATTCCAATACTTTTCAAGTATCACAGTATCACGTTTAATAAAATTATTGTTATGTATGCGGTTTATCATATAGCAGTTTTTTTTTATATATCTTTTAACGTGCCATGTACAGTGTGACATACAACACAAATGGAAAATTTGATAAACAATATTTTTTTTTTTTTTTGTGATACATTCGCTATTCACTATCACATATCATATTTTGATTACAACGATCAACAAATTAAATATTCCCTCGAAGCATATGAAGATGGCTACACCTATAACGAAGTTGAGGATGAAGACCAATAAGTACGCAAATATTAAAAATGAAATTTATTTCGTTTTGATTTTTCAACTCCATCTTTTGATTATTCCCGCAGTAATGAAAGCGATTCTTTGCATAACAAGGCTCGCATTTGGTGCTTTTTGAATGTAAAACATTTAAAATCGGTACTTTTCTTACGAATTTTTTGAAGATGGTCTGATGGAGAGAATCTAATGAAATATAGTATATTTTTCAACATGGGGAGATAAAGTGATTTTTGACGAGTTTGAGCTATTTCCCTCGCTTTGCTCGCGAAATAATTCGAACTCGTCGAAAATCACTTCATCTGCCATGTTGAATAATGTATCATTTCTTCGACAGGGAGATAAACGTTTATTTGTACCTCCGAGTGATCAGCGAGAGGGGCATAAAGTAGCGTTTTATCTCCCGAGTTACGAAAATATATGTTTTAGATAATGATACCCTTAATAGCAGTTCTGTGTCGTTTTTTCGTTTATTTGTTCACACATAAAACATAAAATAAAATAAAAATGGGCTCCATTCAACTATTCCGAATGAACTTATTCAAATTTCTATCGAAACCCATTGAATTGTTTTCGACAACTCAAGCAAAAACAGTCTCATTTAAAATACTTACAAGGCGGAAAAAATATGCAATGATAAAAAAAAAACACGAAATAAGAACCACCTCAATAATTAATTAGTTACCTGTACCTACATAATAATATGTAATTTATCAAAAATGACTACTCACTCGTATTCCAATTTATTGATAATATTTTTATTCGTTTGAAATTCAAGAAGAAGATGTGCCAAAAAGTAATCCAGCCAGGTTTTTTTCTAAAAAAAAAGATACGTTAATTAAAATACCTAAAGTTTATAATTCTTATGAACATTTGAGTGTAACGTGTATTGATGATGAATAGCACACCATTACAAAGACATTTATGAAGCTATGCTGACTTACCTCATTAAAATCATTTTCGGAAGACAAAAATTTATTCCATAAACATTGTAATTTATTTTCTGCATCATCCATTGCATCCATAGGTTTCTCGATTTGGGGTATTTTTGCCGTGATTATTCAGTCTGTAAAAATATAACAATCAAGTCAGATACTAATGCAAGCACAAGAATTTTAAATTTTCACATAAGTGTCACAGAGATTCTCTACTAATATTCTCAATGTTATCGAAATATTAAACAGCGTATAAAAAAATTTCTTGAATGATGAATATAAATTTGTCAATTATACGAATTGAATTAACACCTCGTTAAAAGCTGTTATTCGAGAAAAAAAACAGGTAACGATTTAGAAGACAACTTGATAATGAAATTACTAGGGTACATCCGATCGATCTACATTCAAAACAGTTCACTTAGTTCGAGTCGAAGGAAAAAAATCAATATAAAAAAAGACCAAATATAATGTTAGGAAAAAATTTATAAAGAATTCCTTCGCAAATGCCGTCGCTTTTTATACGAAAATTAATTTACATATTATTGCAGTACGTAACTTACTTCTACCAACGAAATGAAAAGAATTTTCTCATCAAGTACCACACAAGTACACATGTGGTTCTCGAAGGATGAATCAAGTTCCGACTACAATTTATTTTACACGCATCTAAGGTAATCATAATTTCAATTATTGTTATGACTCCACATTCGAAATATATTTCAAATACCAACGTATGTAATGTGGAAAGGAAACATTTTTGAATGATCATTTCTCATTTTAGTGCCTATACTGTGCCACCGTAAACTAACCAGCTACCTGTTGACTTCTTGAATAATCTTTAGTATCTCGGAAGCAATTGAATAAAATCAAAGATTTTTACAAAACGGAAATACGAGTAGCAAAAACACCAAGTAATTTACACTCCGGCGAATAGTATACAATTATGTTCTTCGAATTCATTTTTCAACTTTCGATTCTCAGGTTAAGCTATGAAAGAGTAACCAGAGTCAACATGGCTTTCCTAAATGTGTGCAAACTTTTCGTAGATAAATGTAAACAATTGATTTGTAAATACGAAATAACTGAATAGCAATCACGTTATTTAATTTGATAGAATTCAGCACAAACATGGATATGAACATATCCTACACAACTTTTTAAACCCTTAAAAAACAACGATCAGTAATTTTTTACATCCCATGTAAAAATGTTGAAATTTTTTACAACATGATATGAAAAATGACATCCTCCATATTTCTAGAATGTCGAAGACTACATCATGTTGTAGTTTGTTACCGTAAGTGGTAAGGTTTAATAACTTTTCTAAACCATTTACACATAAAATCAGAATAATTCAAGTGGAACCAAGTACATTTCAATTTAACATAAAAGCATTCTCGCAAATACTTATGTAAAAATTTACACCTATTCCCTACTAAGCTCAGATGTAATTAGGTATTCTTATTAACTTGACAAGTAATCGTAAGACGCAATTCTCAGGTTTTCATAAAGATGAAACATGGACGAAAGATGCGACGTAATTTAATCAACATTCTGAGGATGAAATTCGACATTCGAATCCCCGACAAGCCTATATAACACCAGTACACCACTGTAGAAAATTACACTAGAATGCGAATAAATAATATTTTAAAAACGAGTCTAATCAGCGATGCATTAGCACCAAGCAGTTAGGCACATCAGTACAGCATATCTTCGAAGATTTTGAAACTATTTCCTAATACCTTGCAATGTACGTGATGAACATCAAAACAGGTTTTCTCATACTAGTTTGCCGCATACACCAATCTTTAAGAAGGATAAAAATAGATTGAATTTCAGAACGACTGGACTACTATATGTATACTCATCATTATCCACATCTATATTATACTCGTTCTAATTATATACACATATAATCTGTCTCAGTTAAGAATAGAAATTTGATAACGATTTCGGTGACAAGGGGGAAAAGAAACGGTAGCTATCCACACAATGGAACCAAGAAAAGCAAGAAATACGTGACTTTTCAATTGCAACTGTATGCATTTCCTTGTTCATGAATGTTGGCGCCTCGTTATCAAATTTCTATGCTGAGCTGAGACCTTTGAGTATTCGACTAAGACAGAGTATAAACCTCAGTAAGTAGTCACGAAAACGTTTTATTGAAAGCGTGAAAATGTTGTTATCAGTTGGACGCGTACCTACTACCCAGCTAGTAGCTAGGCTACCTACCTATTTACTATCCACATATGCATAAAAAAAGTGCTTCTACTGTATTTCCAGCGAATGATTAAAATTATTATTCATGAATTCCTGTCTATTCCATACTTGAATGAAGAGAGAGGTCAAATAGGGTTTCAAATAACTGATTATTTACGTATTCATAAATAGAAACATCCACTTACGGGAAATTGTGTGTACATTATTACACTATTACATTCAGCATGCGCTCGAATTACAAGCTAGGAAGGTAAACCCTATCTGTCAAAAGACGTTAATATCGATACGTATAATTTATCGTGTATACTGAACATTGAATGCCGAACTATAAAAAGTTGGATTCTATCCAAATTCTGCGATAAAATATTTTATTCGACGAAATGTAGTTGTTGGTAAATTCCTAACACAGCAATAGAAATATCGAACAACCACGAGTCTGAAAAATTATCGCAATGCGTAATTTTTCAGGACAGTAAATCAATCAAATACACATTCCAAATACGTATAAATAATATGAAAAACGTGACAATCTTCGAACGGATTTCGTTTTCATTACTTGAGTTTCTGACAATTGTATTTCTTGACACATCAATCAATTTGTAAAAACTGTATCAAGTGATTTTGAATAAAAAATCTGTAAATGCTGAACTCAGAGTACTTCAATGAAGTTTAGAATCAAAAGGTCTGTTTTGAGACACACGCTGAACAACATTTATAGAATTCGATGTATCCGCAAAATGCCTCAAATTGGTAGTCACTTCATATTTACAATGATAGAGGAAAACTCGATTTTTAGGTAATCAAGTTTTGATTTTTCAAAAACTTGACTATCAACTTTCATGATTCTTAACGATAGATTAAAAGATGTGGAACTGAGTAGATATTTCCTGAATTTGAACACTTTGAGCACGTGAATGTTTTATTCACAGTTTTAATACAAGTTATATTGAGGTCAGGTGAAAAAACTACCAAAAAAATACATTTTTAGGGCAGCGTGGAAGTGCAATGAGGCTGAAAAGTCGAGACCCTTAAAAGGCGCATCTACGGTACTAACTAAATGTAAATAAAAAATTCTTAGCTCAATTTGGAGAGGAGTTATGCGAAGAACAAACTCAAAAAACTCAAAAAATGAGAAAATCTGACCAAAAAACCACATTTTTGTAGCTGTGAGGCGATGCAGTAGAGCAGAAACGTTGGAACCTCAAAAAGCACATTTAAGGCCCCTACTAATATACCTACCAATTTTCAAATTTCTAGCTCAATTTGATAGGGAGATAAGGGAAAAACATCCCTTTTTCAAGGTCAAAATGGGGGAAACCCCTCTTCTCCCCTCCTGATTGACCTAGGAGATTGATTTTTAGTTATGTTATACAACTTTGGATTCTCTATCGATCGGTTCAAAAAAGAACAATTTTTGCGTATTTGGCCCCTCAGCACCTCTTTTCCCAAATTGGGGCATAACTTAATTTTGACCCAAGGTCATCTCCACTAATATATATTTAATTCGCCGCAAAACTGAGCCGATTTACCAAATTGGAGCGGTTTTGGTATCTGACACGGATTTTGTTGATATTCTCCAACCCTCGTCCGCCGTAGGTCGATAGACTGTTATAGCCTGGTTTTCATTGACAATATGACACAGAATATCAGGTTAATGAAAAGTAAATCTACAATTGATGAATGAAAAAATTGATAAATTTTAAATTTCTCATTTATTTTACTGGCTCATTTCATATCAAAACGATCCAAAAAAGAAATTGGGTCTTTCGAATTTGTTCAAAATTTTTTTTGCGAGTTCCTCTCGGTGGTTTGTAGTGAAACAATCACCATAATTTTGGCCCTTACCCTTCAAGGTGTTGGTGGTTGGCCCTTGCAATGAAGCATAGGGGTTTAAAAGTATTGATATTTTTCTTGGAAATTAACATTATTTTCAAATAAATAAGTATAAAGAATAGATTAAAATACATACGTACGATTTTAGATAGTTTTTTTTTTCAAGTTTTACGTTCATTCATTTTTATTCTGCAAAGTAGATTTTTTAGTCAAACATTGCTCTTACGAAAGTTACGCAGGGTCAGGTTATCCAAAACATTATTTAAATATAAATTTTTGAAAAAAAAATCGCAGTAGTTTGGTTCAACGGTACTGAAAATGGGAAAAATACAATAATCTTGTTTACATAGATTGATCAAAAGGTGAACTCATGATAACTATTATTAGAAATTTGATATAGGATCAGATTTTTAACATGGTCCTTCACACCTTGAAAAATTTGATACACAACACATAATAATATTAATTATTTTTCTCATAAAATTATTTGTATTGCGTATAATCATGCAATAAATCGGTTGCGAAGGATGACCTACATTTTGATTTATAATATTATATGATGGAAGGTTCGACGGTATTATACAAACATGTACATAGTTAGAAGTGAATATGAAATAGAATATTATTATCACGAAGCAATATTCTGAATGAATCGATTTAAATTAGTTTCGAGAAAGGCAAATGCATACCTAAGAGATCAAACAATCAAATTTTTAAATAATTTTTTCAACGTTATCAATGCAGCGATTGGTTTATAAATGTGAACATTTCTAAATTGATAACGCAGTTCAATTAATAACTGACACACAAGTAAATCATGAGAATATTACACAAGGTATGCGTATCGTTTTCTTAATTTCAGTTGGTTTCAAAAATATTTTCAGAAAATGCTCAATATCTCAGTAATTTTTTCAGCTCTGAAATGATTAAATGAGCAAATATTATTGTATGTATGCAGCCGTATGCAGCTAATAAGTAGCAAATTAATCTGATGTTTTTTGAGCGCCGAATCAAAAGTATATTACATTTATAATATCACGAAAAAGGATTAAAACAATAAACGTACTTACAGCACTTACAAAACCAGAAGATGATTAGATGAATGAACTGAGCAGATTTTTTCTATCGAGAAGTCATGGTCACTCTTTGCAATAATACAACGATACTCAGTATCCGTACAAAAACACAATCCATAAATATCATCAGCACTTTCACATACTTAATTCTATGCAAAAAAGAGTATTGATTGATGAACATATGATAGCAATTGACAAAACAATAAATAATAATAGCAATGAAATTAAGCAGTAATTCACCGAAAGAACCGGACACTGCACGACAACATTCTGCGAAGAGTACGGAGTACGAACACGAAGAAAATTTCTATCGCGTTTTCGATTGAAATGTTTTACTGCTTCAGACTTTTAGATCGATAAGTATATGTTTTGATGTTTTGAAAAGAAAACTGATAAAAAAAAATTATGAATGAGAGATATCTAACGATCATTCCAAGAACTAACGTGTCAAATCCCTTAGGCAATTTACGTCGGCTAATTCCTAGCCGTTCAAACGACAAAACTGTATCGGATGCTCTCGGTAACTTCCGATGATGTTCGTTTGAATTACCTCTCTGAAATCCAACGTCGTAATGATAGTTATCATCTCCCCGTAGTTTTGTATCCGTACTTTCGTAGCTCTAAACAAAATAAATCTTATAAAATTATGTATTTTTCTGCAATTCTCCTCGAACATGTTAAATTAAAAGTAGACCATAAATATGGCTTTTACTTGCACCAAGTGTACGAAACAATTGTCAGCTATATCTTCATTAAACAGACACCTACGAAATGCTCATGAAAATTGAAAAGCTAGAGCCGGAGGTAGGTTATTTTGTTTTACAATGAAATTCATAATCTTTGATTTTATTAATGATTATAAATTTTATATGTTGGTAATAATTTTTTCTGAATTATCACTTATGATCAGTGTAGCAAGAACGGAACGAGAACGAGAACGAAGAACACGTTTGAAACTTTGAACGCATTGTTCATGAGAACTCCAACGTTCTCAAAAACGAGAACGGACAATTTGAGATTCTTGAAGAACTACGAAAGAACAAATGCGAATGTTTCAAAAGAACGAGAATGGGAACGAGAACGCATAAATTTTCTTACGT